>CM060606.1:9125793-9335793 GCA_030578255.1 Tiaroga cobitis
TGAGGCAAAAGGACACAAGCTCTTGAAGCTCCGCCCCCTGTGCCGGGAGCAGCAGCTCATTTGCATTTAAAGGGACAGACACAGAAATGGTGCGTTTTTGCTCACCCTCAATAAGTGACAATTTTAACATGCTAATGCCATAAAAAAAATATCTGTGGGGTATTTTAAGCTAAAACTTCACATACACACTCCGGAGACAAAGACTTCTTTTACATCTTGTGAAAAGGGTATTACACCACCCCTTCAATACTATCGTAAATGAAATGTCATAATTTGCTCCAAAGCTTCTTTTTTGCTCTGCGTCAGTTCACTAAAGGTGAATTAAGCATATTCAGCATTTCAGTAAAATGACAGTGAAAGAGGACTGTCAAACACCACAATGACACAGAAAGACAAAATATAACATTTGTCTGTATATGTGCCATATTTAAAGTATTCTGTAAACACACAGACACTGTGTGAGGATACAAGTGGTACAGAATAAGTTTTTCTGTTTTTTAAATCTCATTCACAGAGACATTCCACATACATATCCAAGTCAAATGAACAAACATGCTGCAAAACAAGCTTTGTTTTGTGCCTTTTTACTTTTTTAATAAGTGCATTTTACATTGATCATAAACCTTCAAATATCGGGCTTTGTTTTATGTCTCTCTTTATTTACTGGAATAGTCAATGCGTTCATCCGTCGGTCCCACAACAACAACAACAACAACAAACACATTGAGCATTCAGAGATCTGCATGTTTGTTTGCTTCTTTCAGTGAAGCTCGATGCACATCTGGATTCAAAATGTTTCTGCTCTGCGCTTTGATATCGATTATTATTGAAGTTAATAGAACACAACTGCATTTTCTTGGGTCATGAACAAACTGTGCTCTTCATTTACAAAGTCACTCTCTACACTGCTACCAAAGAACGGCACACGATGTACCGCGGCCCCAAAAGCACTCAACGCTTGACATACGAATGTCTCTGCATTACATTAGCAAACCAAATGGTATTTATTGTAAAGAGAGCAAAAAACAGACTTTTAAACTAGACTGTGTGGTTTGAAATAAAACCACAGCTATTGTGTGACTGTTTTTAAGCAGATCATGTCTACAGTGAATGTGCTGAAATACACATGCGTACACCAGAAAAGTGAAGATCTGAAAAGATTGTGCAGCATTTTAGACATGCAGACACTCGATTTGATATTGTGAAAGGTACAAATTGATAGGGGAAAGTCAAAAAACATTTCTCCCATGCGGTTTCTGAACAGAACGGTGAACAGTGTGTAGTGCTTTACTGTAAACACAATATTGAGTTTCATGGAGGCAGTTTAATGGGTTTAATGTTTATTTAAGAAGCTGCTTTTCAACAAACCACCCATGAGAATCTACATCTCCCTGATCACACTGCCAAAACGATAATCTACCGCAAAGATTCAATAAGGCATGCTACTCTATTACACTGCTCCTGCCAGAACAATTACTTCTTAGATCAGTTCTATTTGGGAGATTATCATACAATGAAAAGCGCCACCATAAAGCAATTACAACTCTAATTTAATCTGACAACTCTATTTTCTCATGACTAGGGGTGGGAATCACAGGGTGCCTCACGATACGATATGATGCATGGCTCACGGTACCGATAATAACATGATACAGCAATTCTGCGATAATCGATATATTGCTAGACAATCCTATAATGATACATCACGATATCTGTCGAACTATGAAGACAAAATGCCTGTGAAAAGGTTAAGTGCAGGTTTTCTCTCTTTATATTAAAGTCCAAACTGTTAGAAAACAGCACAAAAAGTTTCAGTCTGTAAATCAAATTTAATATTTAGTAAACATTATGGTTATACTTTTTAAAAAGCTTAAACTTTGCTAAAAGTGTGCAAACGGACACTTTTACCTGCTTATCAACTTGTTTTATTAGCCTGGTACATTTCAAAATTTACCAACCTCTTTTATTTAAACCTGGGAACATGTCAGTGTTTACCAGCGTCCTTAAAATAAACCTGGGAATAGTGTTGTCAAAGGGACCAACTTGGGTATTTTAAAATTGTAAAAATGTGACGACATCAGCATTTCCCTCTGGCATTTTGAGCGGATTCTTAAACACCTCTGATTGGCCATTGTGTTCACGCGCTCAACATACATGTCTGTGACTAGCCTAAGAAAAAGAGGTTTTTAACGGGATGGCAGACAGCAGTGTAAGCAAAGTAATAGATGCTAAAAACCCTGTTTAAGTTTAAATCTGGATGCACTTTGGCTTTTATACCATTGATGGGACAAACATGCTGTAAATAGACATCTTTGACATCTTTGTAAATAGACATCTTTGACATCTTTGTAAATAGACATCTTCACCGAGTGCTTACGCCGATACACAAATGAGCGTTTGAAAGCAGGCGCCTATCAGTGGATATATTAGGGATCCGCAGAGAGAAGCCTGCTTTTAAACGCTCACTTGTGTATCGGCGTAAGCACTCGGTGAACAAAGCGCTCAGGGAAATTAAAATATCCATATTTGGCACCAGCATATCGATTCTCGTATCGCACGGAGAAGAACAATTTATCGCTCTATCGATATTTTGTTCCACCCCTACTCATGACATTACAGGTTTGTGAGAGGCCTATCAATTTTAAACACTAGTTTGTAGGTGCTGTTCGGTCATTTCTAACCGAAAACATTTTTTTACTTCATCGGAAATGGTAAGAAACTTGGTAAAGGATTTGGAACTCAAAAAAAATCATTTACATAATTTAAAAGGTTAAATGGTCCTTAAAAGAAGTGACACTTGTATTGTTAGTGGTCAAAAATGAGCGCATGGAAACGATTGGTAGGCGGATTACATCTAGTGGAAACTTTTGGTCCTGCACCTAAATAATCTCACTAAACGCTAATTTTTTTTTATAATCAACCTCAAATTTGGAACACGGTTTCTGGCTTTGATCAAACGTGTTTTGAAAAATATATATTTCATAGAAAATGTAAAACTAGTAATATGCATTTTTCATATTAATAAACGTAAACTTTGCTAACTTTTTTTTTTGTTTCACTTTTTAAACTTTTTAATGATAGATTGGCAATAATCTGCCACGTGTCTTCTTTAAAAAGAGACCAAACTGAGACCAAAAAAAGTGATTTACAGGCAATAAATGGATCATAACTATAATTTAGTAGCATAAAATTATATGCTACTGCTGGACAAGCAGTCACTCTGTGAGAACAACAAGAGCGCGCAAGTTGTTTTTTCTTAATATCCAAATCTCCTGTTGCTCTATTTGTCAAGTAGGTAGGGCTATTGTCGATTCTTTGCTTATTTATAATTTTTGTCTACACTAAATATCTGTATTTTAATTAGACGCGTTCCCATTTAGAATTCATGCCGTGCGTCTAAAGGGTTGTAGTCTGTATTTTATTGTAGCACTTAAGTAGCGCTGTTCAACAGCTAGTTTCGGTTTCGCCCATTCTCGGGATATTTGCTTTTGCTGTGCTAATTGCAAGGGCGGCCACAGCTGTCCTTACTCAGGCGATTGAAAGCTTTATATCTATGTAGTGTGTGCGCTGTCGCGGAAGCGTCAGCGGAGGCGTTCAGCCTCCTCGTGTTAAGACCGACTTGGGTAAAGACCTGCGAGTCTACCTGCGCGACTCCACCGAGCAAGGACACCTGCAAAGCACTAGGGCTGTAGTCAACCAAAGAAATCCTTAGTCGACCAAAGTCTTGTCCTGCGCAACGATTAGTCTACAAAAAAAAAAAAAAACGCGACGTTTTGATTGAACATTTTTTAACAATTGTCATAGAGCATTTATAAAACAATAACGAAAAAACATTGAAAATACATAAAACTATAATAATAATACAATTCTTTGAAAATTAAGTGATTTTTTTTTTTAACTGCAAAAAGTGAGGAGCACTGTCCTAGGTCTATAGTAACAGTCACAATCGCGCACCTGACCACACCACACGCTACAAAAAATATAACTGCTATCTGCCACAATGAAAAATCCTAACAAAAGCTCTCGTTTATACAGGCTGTATATTCTTCTTTACTTTCAAAGCTATGGGTTAACTTTTGTCCAGCCGATCTAGGAGTTTTAAAACAAACACACAAAAAAACCAAAGAGCCTAAAAAACAATCCTAATAATAATAGGCTGTATTATAGGACCACATATAGGTTTATTTTCGTTTTGTTACATTATTTAGGCTATTTTCAAATGCGTCAAGTGTACAAATAAAAACAAAAACATATCAAGAAAACACAATATATTGAGTCAGCATGATCAAGCCGTTAAAGGGACTGCTCACGTCTTTAGCGCGCTCAAGTTCGATTTCAAATGTAGGCGCGCGGTGTGCGCGCTCATGATGGAAGCAACGCGGTCGCGGTGCGACGCGCTCTTTTTTTTCCAAGTGCGTCCACGCCGCATCGAGATAAAAACATATAGTGTATAAAAACATAAAAACCGAAACGAGTAGCGTTCTAACTGAATGAATACAGCTAAACTACCTATATCCCTTACTGAGCACGAAGCAGCAGCAGCAGCGCAGCCAGCCACAGGCGCGAACCGAGTGTTCATGTGTGTGTGCGCTAAACTGTGGCGCTGTTACAAAATAGCCTAAATTAAAGCATTTAAAGTTGGGGATAAACCATAGGCTAATTATATTTAGAAGAATACAGTCATATATAACTGCTTATAAAAGGAATAAATATCAAGGAGTAAATCATTGAAAATTTCTTTCTATTGGTTAAAAAAAAAAAAAAAAAATGCAACTGGTCGACCAATAAGAATGTCAGTCGACCAAGACGGCATCGACCGATTCGTCGACTAAACGACTAAAGTTGACAGCCCTAGAAATCACTTAAGTATCTTCTTCACCCTTTCCTTTCCCACCTTTTTCTTATTTCCCTTAATCAACATGTGCTTTCAACACATTCCTGTTGTCTCTCGACAACCCTCTCTCATCATGCACAGAAGGCAGTGCAATACTGCCAATCTGCGCCCTATTCTCTCATCCTCACACTCACCTCTCACTCTTTCTATGGGTCTATGGAATTGTCAATCAGCAGTCAATAAAGCTGACTTCATATTCCAGCCTTTGCATCCGATTCTACTCTTAATATCTTGGGCTTGACTGAGACCTGGATCCGCCCAGAAGACTCAGCAACCCCTGCTGCTCTCTCTAACAACTTCTCTTTCTCTCACACCCCTCGCCAGTCGGGGAGGGGTGGGGGTAATGGTCTTCTCATTTCTAACAATTGGAAATACTCAACTATGCAATACTCAACTTCTCTATGCAATAACAACTCATTTGAATATCATGCTTATGATTACACTTACAACTCCCATTAAGATCCATATTGTAGTCATATATCGCCCCCCAGGTCAAATGGGAAGCTTTGTAGAGGAGCTGGATGTGCTGCCGTCCTCTTTTCCTGAGGATGGCATCCCACTTGTAGTCTTTGGCGACTTCAACATTCATCTAGAGTATGCAACAGACTTCATCTCTCTCCTAGCCTCTTTCGATCTCCAACGGCTCATCACCACAGGTACTCACAAGTCAGGCAACCAACTGGACCTGGTTTACACACGCAACTGCATCACAGACAATATTTTGGTGAAACCTCTCAACGTTTCAGACCATTTCCTCATTACTTTCAATCTACAACTCACTACCCATGCACCACCAACTCCCCTACCAGTTACTTTCAGACGAAACCTGCGCTCACTTTCTCCGTCCCATCTTTCCTCTGCTGTGTCATCTTCTCTTCCCTCACCCTCGCATTTCTCATCTCTGGATGTGAATACTGCAATAGATACTTTATGCTCCATTCTAACCTCTTCTTTAGACAACATCTGCCCTCTCTCCTCCAGGCCAGCACGCGCTACTCCCTCCAACCCCTGATTATCTGAGGTTATTCGTAAACACCGGACCGAACTCAGGGCAGCGCAAATCAAGACACATCTGACCTCAGTAGGTATCAATCTCTGCTCTCTGCCTTTTCTGTTGATGTTCAAGGCGTAAAATCTTCATATTTCCACAACAAGATCAACAGCGCCTCTAACACACGTTCACTGCTCAAGACATTCAACTCTCTCCCCTGTCCACCTCCACCACCACCCACCTCCTCGCTAACTGCTGATGATTTTGCTAACTTCTTTACTAACAAAACTACAACTATCAGCAGTCAGTTCTCAGCTTCACACACACAGGAACCCAAACTAACCTCTCCCACAGCCAACAACCTTCTCTCCTCCTTCACTCCACTAACCGAGGAAGAAGTATCTAAACTTCTCCTCTCCAGTCATCCTACCACCTGCCCTCTAGACCCCATCCCCTCACACCTTCTACAAGCAATCTCTCCCACACTTCTTCCAGCTTTCACACACATCATCAACTCATCCCTCCACACTGGCATTTTCCCTACAGCATTTAAGCAGGCTCGGGTAACTCCACTGCTTAAAAAACCAACGTTAAACACATCACTTTTAGTGAATTACAGATCTGTCTATCTCCTACCATTCACTGCGCAAACACTTGAATGAGCTGCTTTCAACCAAGTATCATCTTTCCTGTCTCTGAACAACCAGCTGGATGTCAACCAATCTGGCTTCAAGAAAGGGCATTCAACCGAGACTGCATTGCTGTCGGTCACCGAAGCCCTGCGGATCGCAAAAGCTGCTTCCAAATCATCAGTCTCATCCTCCTGGATCTGTCTGCTGCCTTCGACACTGTGAACCATCAGATCCTTCTTTCCACCCTCTCATCACTGGGCATCACAGGTACTCCTCTCCACTGGTTTGAGTCCTATCTCACAGGTAGATCCTTCAGGGTCGCATGGAGAGGAGAGGTATCCAAAGCACATCAACTGACCACAGGGGTTCCCCAGGGTTCAGTTCTTGGACCGCTCCTCTTCTCCATTTACACCACATCACTGGGACCCATCATACAGGCACATGGTTTCTCTTACCATTGCTATGCTGATGACACCCAGCTCTACCTCTCATTTCAACCAGATGATCCCACAAAAGCTGTACGGATCTCAAGCTGTCTGGCGGACATCTCGGCGTGGATGAAGGAACATCACCTGCAGCTCAACCTGGCAAAGACTGAGCTTCTCGTCCTCCCTGCCAATCAGTCTCTACAGCACGACTTCACTATCCAGCTAGATTCTTCCTCAATCACCCCATCAAGGTCAGTCAGAAATCTCGGAGTAATCTTTGATGACCAGCTGACCTTCACAGACCACATTACAAAGACAGCTCTATCATGCAGGTTTTCTATGCACAACATCAGGAAGATCAGGCCTTTCCTAACTGAGCATGCAACACAACTTCTCGTCCAGGCCCTGGTCATTTCTAGGCTTGATTACTGCAATGCACTTCTAGCTGGACTTCCATCATGTGCAACTAAACCTCTACAAATGATCCAGAATGCTGCAGCTCGTCTGGTCTTCAACGAGCCCAAAAGGGCCCACGTCACTCCTCTGTTCATCTCTCTGCACTGGCTACCGCTCGCTCCTCGCATCAAGTTCAAGGCTTTGACGCTTGCTTACAGATTGACCACATGATCAGCTCCCTCCTACTTCCACTCACTACTACAAGTCTACATCCCTACCAGAAGCCAACGATCAGTCAATGAGCGACGGCTCGTGGTACAATCACAGAGAGCCTCAAAATCACTCTCCAGAACATTCTCATTCACGGTACCATGCTGGTGGAATGATCTGCCCACCCTCATCCGGAATGCAGAATCCCTGACAGCAAAGACAACTGAAAACTCACCTCTTCCGTGAGCTATAGCATAAAAATAAAAATAAATCTTTCCTTTTCCTTTAAATCCTTGCTTATCTGGCTTATGCTACTCCGAGCAATGTCTGAACTTTGTATTTTGAGCACTACTTGCATTGTTTTTGCCTCTTCACGTTCACGATGACTCGCTTGGTTTAGTCCTCAGTTGTAAGTCGCTTTGGATAAAAGCGTCTGCTAAATGACTAAATGTAAATGTAAAATCCCCTAAAAATACAAAATATTAAATAAAAAACATTATCAAACTAAAATATAGTACATTCTTTTCATTGCAAAAAAACAACAACTGTATGTCAACAATTATTAGCTGAATGTCTTGCCCTACATAGAGTATAAATAGGAATGATACTTCTAAAGGTACTTCTTTGTCCTTTTTAAAGGTCAAAAGCCTGAATAACCTTTCACTTTCATTGTTTAGAAAACAGCAGCTTCTGGAAAATATCTCCTCCTGTGCTTCATGAAAGAAGGTCATATAGCTTGTATGGTAAATAAATGACAATTTTTCATTTGGGGTAAATCCAAAAGAGGAAATACCTCTTTAAATGTGTGCATTCACATCGTACCTTGCAAATGGTCTCTTTGTCCCAGGGCAAAATGGTCTGAAGGTCGATGAGCTCACAGGAGACACCCAGCTTTTCCTGTGCCATGGCAGCCACTTCCCTCATCACATGTACCTGTAACCCAAAGGTCAAAGGTTAACTTGCGGTTTACGCTAAAGACTAAGTTCTGACACTAGGTTGTATTGTTGGCTGCTGTTTCAGAGCTACTCTAGCCAATGGTGAGGTTGTGTTTGTGTTCAGACGGCGTGACAGCTAATAATTAATAATAATATAATAGTTCATTCATCTCCCAGCCCTAGTTTGTGCTGCTCATGTATATAGTCTCGGTAGAATGAATGAAAAGAAAAAAACTTCGTCATGAGGAACATCAGTCATTCAGCAGGATAAGCCTGTGGAGTGCCTGAGCTGAGCTGAGCTTCAGGACACCCAGATAGCTTTTGTAATCATGATCTGATGGTGTAGTTGGTGTATCTGAGAAACGTACCTGTGTTCCCCAGGCCACCAGCGTGAGATCGCTGCCCTCCTGCAGGACCTCGGCCTGGGAGAGAGGGATGTGATAGGCTTCGGTGGGAACCTGCTCCACTGCAAAGCAAAATCACAGATTACACATCACCATAGGAAGAACAGGCACACATTCACCCTGTAAAGCCTGACATATGGAAATTATTTATTGAACTTTGACAAAATATATAATGAAGGGGAAAAAAAGAAGAAAAAAAAGAAAGAAAAAAAAAAAAAATCGCATGCATTTTTTTGTGCGTTTAGTATCATATTTGATACATCAGGCTTTAATGGCTCATATCAGTTTTATTCAGAGGCCCAAACTGAGCAAAAATACGAAATTTGGAACAGATGCTGCTATTTATACGGCCAAAAAAAAATGAAATTATGAGAGCTTGTAATGTAAATCAATAAGATCTTGTTGATGTATGGATAAGCAAGTAAACCCAAGTTACTTTAGTCCAGTAAGTGTTCATTTTGAAATATTACTAACATTATAATAGTTATTCTTATGTTTCCTTTTTTTATTAAATTAGTAAAGATTTCAGAGCAAAAATACACAAAACATGAGCTGAAGGTGGACATTTTCACAATTATACTAAAGCGCTTTTTATTTGCTAAAAAAGTATAAACTATCAATCAGACGACAAGGCATGTAGTAGATTGTGTGCAACAGGTTTTTCAGCAAAGTTTTGATCATTTAGAAAAATTTGCCTATCAAATGTGATTCGGTTGACTTTATAGGGTTGAGATTAAATCCATAAACTGCGGAGGAAACCGTTACATTGTTATATTGGTGGAATAAAAGTCTGAGAACATATCTTGAAGGACAAGGGGGGAAAAAATGGTTGCGTGATGTTCAGATCATAACTACTCGTCCTTCAGTCTTCAGTTTCTCTAGACGGAAACACTGCAATGGTCTTCTAGCTGGCAGAACGGGGCTTTTGAGCATTGAGATGAATGGGGGAAAGAGTTGATGAGGGGGTGAATATGGGATCTGTTCATACTTGCAGTACAAAAAAAGCAAGGAATAAGACCTGCCCATTCTTTGGTGTCGGATAGATGTGTAAGGGTGAGTTTTGCACGGCTGGAAGAAACAAGATAACTAGCTAAAGAAAGGTTGTCGTCTCACCTGACAGCATGAGTGCAGAAAGAACTTTTCACAGCTGTCATCTCTCATGATGAGGTTTTGTTTTTGATTCATGCTGAATTATCCTTATGGCTAAATTATGTTTAATTAGAGGCATTTTCCGCATGCTCATTGAAGTCATTGTCTGCTGCCTTCTGGGAAAACTTGCTGCTTTTGACAATGAGGTTTGAAAGTAATTTTGTTGAAAATTGTTGATGACTTTGGTTGGTTAGGACTTTTGCTCGGAATTAGAAACAGAGGCTTGCGGAAAAAATCCACATGATCTTTTATGTGCCATTATGCGTCTATTTTCCGCTTGTACTTTCTTCGGGAAAAACAGGAAGAGCTAAGAGCGCTTTTAATGTTTCACGTGTACTTTGGAAGTAGTATTTCAGTTCTTTTATTATTAAAAGTGGAATGCTATTAAAAGTACTTTACTTTTTTGGCAATGCAACTCTTTTTGAAAACCTACTAGCTTGGAATTATTCTTAACGTTGCTTCAACAGCAGTCCAGTTTATGATCCGTAACAAAGACTTTATATATGGGAAGACGGTGCACTCCGATTGCTTACGAATAAGAGAAAGTGCAACACCCAATATGGCAAAAAAAACCCGCCTTCTAAATGAAAGAGCCAATCGTTGATTAGTAAAGTCATTGCATCACTGCAGCTGCTGTTAGAAGCTCCGGTTGCCATTAACCTTATTCCTGACGAGCTTACTGCGTTTCGAATTATGGGTGACACTTCTGGTTTGGGGAACTTCCATTCAAAAAGGCTATAACGAATCATTTCAAATCATAAGGTTGCCCTACAAATAAAGCTGATCCGTCAGTTTGACTGGATGAGCTGTCAATTTTCCTTCATGATTTATTTTCAGACATCAATAACGTTATACTTGGTATTTTAACGTGACATGTTATAACAAGAATATCTATGGCAAGAGCTCTTTTCAGTCGCTGCTTTCTTTTCCTCATGATGATTTTTATTTTTTCCTTTGCAATCCGCTGTAAAAGTATGAAAAAGGACAACATATGCGGCACATTTGTGGTCTGTTCTCCCGAATTTAATTTACGATATTCCATTAATCATTCACTGGAATGCACGAAGAATCTCTCGGTAATCTCCTCAAATCCTCAGGTCTCTGTCCAGGTTTGTTTTCACAGGTAAATGCAATTTATAATCTGTCAAAACGACGGAAATCACTTTGATATAGTGTCACGTAATGCTGACGTTAATGAACATTTTTGATTAAGGCTTGTTATACAATACAGAGATATATTTGCCTACTACAGTGATATTTAACCAAAGACTCGCGCTTTTGGGGCTATTTTTGGTCTGTTGAAAGTACCTTGTTGATTCTTTTAAACTTTACACCCATAACTCGCGCAAAGTGTCATGGGGCGTAGGAATAAGGTGGATAAAAACAGTCAGTGTTCTGAGACAGGGCAATAACTTTGTCCAGGCTGAAAACGCTGTTTTTTGTCAAGATTTGAGCATTTAGAAACAAAATTTATGAGACCGCTGTTGTCAGATTTCATTGATGATTTCAAATATGAAATTTAATCATAAGCTTGGTGAACAGTTTTGGAGAATTTGATGTTTCCCCATTCAAAGAGATGGAAGCTGCACTTGCATGAGGCGTTTCAAAGATGGCCACCGAGTGAAATGACTTGTCTTGAAGGGACTTTGGTTTTACAGAGTCTCATTGGATTTTGGCCCACAGGTTCATAAAAACCATCTTGTTCCTTAAACTGGCTCTAAACCCTGAAGTAATGCGAAGCAGCTACACACACAGCAAACTGCTCCAGGATTTTTTGTATTGTAGTTTGCCTGCAGCACATCTGATTATAATAACCTGTCAGAATAACAAACCAGTATAGCAATAAAACATTTTTACATATCGATCAAGAAATGAAACGCTGTCAAGATGTTGCAATAATCAGGAGAGAAATATTGTGATGTAATAAATGTATCTAATTATAATGGTCAAGTGAGGGTGCTAAGATCTCTTGTTTTAGTGCTAAAAGGTGCTTGGACAGGAGAGTTTAAGATACTAAAAATACTGTTTAGCCTAAATACAAATTAAGCGCAATTATTATGATTAGTTTAATGATTATGAACACAAATTGGGATAGCCATGGCAAACCAAATTAACATTTATTGTAGGGCTGCAACTAACGATTATTTTGATAATCGATTAATCGGACGATTATTTTTTCGATTAATCGGATAGAAATTAAATTAGATTTTTTTTTTTTTTATAACTAAATAAAACCGTAAATCAGGGTATTTATGTGTAAAAGTGTACTTTAAAAAGTGCAAAAGCCACACATTGAGTTTTACTAATATCAATATTTGCATTGTTTTTAATGATAATTGCTGATGCCAAGTTGACAAACATGATTATTGTTAAAAAAATGATATCCAACATATTATGTTTTAACACAATTTTTGTTAAAACAAATTTACACAGACATGTTGTTCAGATGTGAATATCTGAACTAAAAACAAACTAAAAACATCTAAAATATATAATTCATTTAATTTTTATTTAAAATTAATTATATATAAGGAATATAAGGATAAAGAATATAATATATATTATATATAATATATAAAAGAATATAATATAAGGATAAATTGATTAAATAAATATAGAAAGACTGAAAACAATTGTGTAAACGTAGAGCCGCAGTAGATCGCGTTTGACAAACAATTAAAACTTAGTAGACTAATGCTATAAAAAGAGAACGGAATGGAGGTAACGTTACCCAGCAAGCTAACAGGCTTGAGTAAAGGACAGGAGAAATGATGCATTAGTGCACAAGCATTCGCTGAAAACCACTGAGTACAGTGACTAAAAAACAATATTTTACTGCTGCTGTTATTAACTGCCTTTGTATTTAGTGCTTCACTTTGTAAACACCATTTTAATTTAACCTATTTCTGCGGTAGCGCTATTTTAATCCATCACTTACGTTGCGAGCGAACTGATTGCGCAACCTGATGCTCGAGACAAAATACAGACATCCCAAGATCCCGGAAGTCCCGGGAGTCTCCCTCATATTGATTGCGGCTCCCTGATGCCCGCGAATTAGTTCAAACTCCCGAAATCTAGAGCGCGCAAGCAAGAGCGCGCATGCGAGACAGAAGAGACTGCTCCAAACCGTGTAGCGCGCGCTCTCGGCAGAGAGAGACCTTGCGTGTGTGTGCGTACCAGTAAACGCTCCCCGTGACGTAAGCAGACCAACTAATCGATAATGACATTCGTTGACAACGATTTTCATAATCGATTATAATCGATTTTATCGATTAGTTGTTGCAGCCCTAATTTATTGTATTAATAAAACTTCGATGGAACCACTAAGCTGGCAATGAGGTATGCGTTGGGGTGCAAAGGATCACATAAATGACATAATTCGCCTTTGGCTAAGCCCCGCCCCCCTTAGTTACTGTTGCTACGTCCGACAAACTGGGCTCTGGTATCAACATGGCTTATGCTTAGACCAAAAATATGAGACGCCTGTGTTAAAGTCAATGGAGCGCTGTGAAAAAGTGTCGGACCTCTGTGGGAGCTCGTTCTTGGCTGCGCTGTGATTGGCCAATCTACATTCTAGGGTGTGGCTTAGCCAAAGGCGAATTGAAAAAAACAAAAAACGTAACTTTGCTTTCCATTTATTACTTGAACACTTTAAGTACTTCAATACCACAGCAAAAACTACTAGCCTAACGAACACAGTTCAGATATTATTTACAATATTATTAACATAAGAACTAAGGTCTAAGAGTAGTATTCAGGTAAAGAAATGTAATGAGTGTAAAATAACACTGTATAGCATTCACTGCATAAATTAAATATAGATTAATCTTTGTTGAAGCCGTTTTGTTGTTTGATTAACATTAATGACACAGACAGCAGCGGGTACTTATTGGCTGCTGTCACTTTAAGACCGAATGCACGGATCGATTATACGGATACACATTCGATTTCTCTCAACTGTTTACATTCACTTACCTCTGGGGACCAGAGTGTTTTTGGGGCCCTTGGGATGTTTTGACATGCACTGACATTTGTGCTTTTTTCAGTTATTTATAAACATGTTAATGGCAAAGGTGTAAATTCACTCTATATAGCACAAACTTGGCTACCATGAGATCTGAGCAACATGTATGTACATGTTTGTATTTTTAATAGAATAATGTTTATGCGTGGTTATTGAAAAAAATAAAAATGAAAGTTGCTGAAATAAGACCACAAAACACATATTGATTATTTCTTCACAAGACTTTTGAAAATTGTATCACATAGCCTAGAATATTTGCTCCAAAACTATGTGAGAATCATCCTGACTACTCATTCAGATAAGTCAATAAAGTCTTTTACATTTTTAATGACGTGTTTTGTTTGAGAAAGCTTTATGCAGGAGGCGTGATCTCTCATTAATATGTGTGGCATTCCACACCTGAGAAAGACAAAGACCCTCCCCATAATGGCCCTATTAGGTGCTATCAGGCCATATCATTACAGGAGCCTTGCACAAAGAATGAGGAGATTTAAAAAAGAATGGCTTTTAGATTGTTTGGATTTATATAAGGAAAATACAGGGTGCATACGTCTGGACACTTCTATCACACACCCTTCACCATATAGACATGGTTTTATTTCAGTTCAAAGTTCAAAGTTAGAGTTGGAAAAATCTTGAAAAGAAAATTGTCTCTCTCCATAAATGTCTTAGTTTGATCATACATATTTCAAAGTTGAGGATTCATTATTTTGATATAGCTTGAACAAACACTATAACATCTTAGTTGATTAGTTTATTGACAAAACATACTATATATTTAACATATGAGCAGAAACTCCTAAAAAAAAGCTTATTTGATGTCTATTTTAGAGTAAAAACTTTATCCAAAACGAGTCAACGAAATGTTGTCTGTTATTTAGTCTGTAACAGTGCGTATCTGTACGTTCATTCATTCATTCACACACACACACACACACACACACACACACACACACACACAAACATGATTCACATTTAACAGTATGCTATTTTTCCGTTTACAGACACTACGTTATTCTATATCGCGATTAGAACAAAGCACTTGCAAAAAACACTTCTCAGCTGAATCTGTTCATCCTCGAAGTGAAAATAAACCCAGTGGTAAATGTCCCAGGATTGTTCCTCATATAGCCGCGCAAGACGACAGTAGATTAATCTGACTAAAAAATATAGTGTGTTTTCAGAGTTTATGGGCGTTAACGCGTCTCAATGTGTTGCTTCACATATTTGCGTTTGAATAGCGCGTGCTCTCCATGGGCGTGTCACATTACCAGAGATAATCAGCTGAGAGAACAATAATGAGACGGGCTGACACGTCTCTCTTTTTATATAGATGACATACACGGAGAATAATAATTTTAGTTTTGAATCGGATCATTTAAAAGTACAAACTCAAATGATTTAAAAGATATATTGCTTATGGCTGGCTGAATAGTATTAGCTGAGTTGTGTTGAAGATTAGAGACGTGCTCCAGGAAAAAAGTTCACGGTGACTGAGAGGCAGAACGCACACCCTGTTTATTTTCTTTATTTTACAAAAGCACAATATTTTATTTCGATTGTATGTGGGCACATAAAAAAGTAGACATTTAACAGATTATTTTCTCATATTTCTTAACTCTATATGAACAGAAATGATGGTAGTACTTTAAGTCTATTTTTCTGCTATGACAAAAAAAACGAGCAAAACGCGCCGGCGCGTTTCTGGTCCCCAGAGGGTTAAGACATACATAACCGACTGCGTTTATAAATATACTTGCAGAAACGGGTATTTTGAGATCATTTGGTGTGTATGTGTCTGTTGAAGCGCAAGGAGAGAAAGAGAAAGAGAGCTACATTTTGTGTTCGCGCGCTGTCTGAAATAGTGCAATCACAATGTCAAGCCCAAGCGATTATATGACGCAAAATGCTGCTGTTTTATATAAAATAATCAAATTAGGGCTGTAAACGCAATTAACGCAGCATCTCTAATTTTTTTGTCATCCTTTGGCTAGTGTTATGATCCCACTCTTATTTGTGCGAATGCTTTTAAACCATTCATGACCGACAAGTCAAAAGCCAGTATCATGCGCATGCACAGACCGCGCGCCAGAATGCAGTTCTCTTTCACGCTTGAACGAACACACAATAATAATGCCAAAATGTCGTTTTGTCGAGTATCTTCATAACATAAGAGCAGTCTTATGATGGGCGTAAAGAGTTCTGTCAACAACGGCTGCTCTTAAAGGGCCAGCAGCCAATAAAGCTTTCTGTCAGAGAAAATTACTCAGTGCTCTTGACTAAAGAACTTTTGTAGCTTTAATAAGGATAGTCTATATAATTTATGCAGCGCAGACTGTTTGATGACTTTCAAACAGGGGGGGGGGGGGGGGGGGGGGGGGGGGGGGGGTTGGGGGGTCATTTTTATCCAGACATCAATGGCTTATTGATCATTATAGATGTTATCAATCATTTAGTTGTTGTTGCTATTTTGAGTTGAGAAATAATCACTAATGTGTGTGTGCACTTTGCTTTAGAAGCAAGCAAGTTGACTCATGAAACCTATACTACTACTAGTACTATTATTATTTCAGAAGCCTTTTTAAAAGAATTGAAAAATGTATATTATATAAAATTCCACACAATTATATATTTGTGTTAATAACAAACCCTGTTAGTATGGCTGCTATGCGTTTCTTAAAAGGTCCCCTGACATGAAATTTTCACTTTCTGAGGTTTTTTTAACATTAATATGAGTTCCCCTAGCCTGTATATGGTCCCCCAGTGGCTAGAAATTTCAATCGGTGTAAACCGAGCTATTTTTGGCTATTTTTCTCTTCTCTGCAGCTCAGACGGGCTGATCTTGAATCTCCTCCGTATGACGTCATACGGGGGAAAGGTAACCTCCCCTTTCTCTGCTTTGCCCGCCCGGAGAATTTGGCTCGCCCATGAGAATGAGCTACGTAGAGTACGTACGCGCGAGCGCGATTTGAGTTTTTCCTCGAGAGATATCATGGCTCGCAAACGAGCGAAGCATGGCAGTTGATCAGTGTTCAGATGTACAAATGAACACAAAAGTATTTTTTAGTTCCTTCATCCGAGCCTCTGAAGAAACAATGGGTTAATTCTATTTTCTCTGGAAATGTGCCGACACAACTTCACAAAGTTGTGTATGGTCCAAACATTTCACCGACGACTGTTTCCTCAACTTGGGCCAATACAGAGCTGGCCTCCATGAACGTCTGAAAATGAATCCATCGAGCTTCCAAGCAACAGTTTCTGATGTGTGTGTAGCCTAATTGTTCAAGTTCAGACAGGTAATTTTCTCTCAAAACCGTTCAATACTGTTTATGACTTATCAGTAAGTCAAGCCAGTGACTAAAATATCAACTTCACATCGTTTCTTTTAGTAGGATGAAAATAATCTTATTTAAATTGTGAACAAATTATATACAGAAAGCGATCAAAGAACAATCTTTCCACACAGCGCGAGTTTATCTGGACAACTCGTTCTGAAATCAATGACGCACGTTACACTGCACAACGAAGCTCTTACTGTATGTGCATCATAGTGTTTGCATTGGTGAAAGCATTAGAGAGAGTGCAGAAACTGCGTTGCAAAGATAAGATCTTCATTCTCGCGATCAACAGACTGTCATCTGCTTGCTCAATGCTCGTCATCACGGCAACATGTTATGTGATGGGAATAGATCTAAATACTTTAAAAACTTCACGATTCGTTAATCTCGATAGCTGTAATAGTAAAAACGTATAATAGCCGTAGTAAAAGTAATCGAGAGAGTTTCACATGTAATATGTAGCTATTTCATATGCATGCATGTCAGCCAATCACAGCAGTGGGCGGTTCCACTGAATTCCACAGCCAATCACAGCTTAGGAAAAACGCCTTTTATTTCTAAATTATTACTATTTTTGATCTAAAAAATATACTAACATTATAAGGGCAACCCAGGAAACATTATAAAATAATAAAATAACCCCATGTCAGGGGACCTTTAAGTAAGCTACATGTGGGACTGCATACACAAGCAGCTCCGCTTACCCAATCTAAGGCTCAAAACAAATGAATTCACTTTCTACTGACAGCGACTCCAATGTTTATTCACAGCCCGTTTCTTGATTCCAACATCAACATGATTCTTGCAGCAAAAAAAAAAAAATGCTATGCATCACACTTGATTTAAATATTTAAAAAGAGGACTGATCGCTATTGATCGCAGTGATGGTCTGCCTGCTGGAGCGGTTCAGGCGGAGCTCAGTGATTTGTGGTTAGGAGGTTTTACCCTAGGGTTCAAGTGATTGATGAAGTCGAGTGAAAATGCATCACTAATGGTCCAGATTATTTCGAGTGGTAGGTTGTTGGATGCCTGATGTATGTTTCCAGCTGACACACACTCTATCATTTAAAAATACTGCTGGATTTAATGGTAAACCACTCTTTAATAAAAACCTAATTCAGAGATGGAAAAAGATACATGCTTATGCTAAAAACATGAAAGATACCTCATATAATGAATATAATTTTCCCTAAGATATCTGATGTGTAGATAACTCCATGCTTGCAGTGTAGACAGCATTGTTGACTATAATGGGCGTGTATTGACAATGTTAAAACTCTCTAAACACAACTAGTCTTGGGGTTTGACTCTTGACAGAGCACCCTAGCAACCACATGCAAAAAGCCTTAACAGCTTAGCAACCACACAGCAACACCCTAGTACTACAAAGGGACGATTTACAAAGCACTAACATGTGCTTCAGAAACTTCAATCTAATTTTACATAGAAGGTGATGTGAACTAAATACCATGTAATAAATCAAAACCATATTTAAGGCCAACTAAACCTGCATGAGTACAATTTATGACATTCAATTCAATGTTGGCAGTAATGACTGATAAAAAAAAAAGACAAGGTGGAAATTGGAAAATTGCACATTGCCATCAAGTAAACGTATAATGTTTTTCAAATCAAGATTTATATAAACTGAATGGCTGAATGATTTATTCCAATCGTGTAAGAATAACTGCATGAAAAAAGAAAAAGCTCTAAAATTAAAACCAAATAATGATAAAGAGCCAAAGATCCTAAAACAAGCTCCAATGTTCAGTCAGGAAATTAAAGTGATTCAACTTAATTCTTGAGAGACACAAGTCAGATTTGAGAGTGAACCTGAAGACGGACAGAAAGCAGATTTAAACCGAGGCATCGGGAGATAAATATGCACCATTCCTCATGGAAAAAAAACACTTCCTTAAAACTGCATACATTTCCTTTTCCACTCTTTATTTCGCCACTACTTTGGACATGAGGATTGTATCGTTTAGAGCCACACTTGCTTTAAACTGCACCAAATATTCTCCTCCTAAGCGATGGCTGAAAGTGTGGTTGGTTAGTTTTGGCTGTGGTTAGATGAACCCCAGATGGATGATGCTGTAACTACATAATTATGTGGGAGAAAAGACTATCTATTCCAAAGTAACCCTGTATTTTCAACAAAATGTTTTCATATGCAATATATAAAAACAGCCAATATTTCATTGTATTATGACAGATGTGTTCTGGAGGTTCTTCTCTTTGACATTACAGATCAGGATTCTGACTAGTGAAGAATTGAGACTGTGCTTTCATCAGCCAATAAGTGTTTTAATAATGTCACTTTCTTGATCCTAAGTCTTCAGAGTAATTAGTCGCATGATGAATGAACAAAAAGATTATAGCACAAGACCAATTAAGATTTACTTATTCAATCAACCAGTTTTTTTATTTATCCTTGCATGGCAAACAAGCAGAGACGGTCCAAAAAGGGTGTGGCACTTTGGTGGAGGCGGGTGGAGTCATGAGGTTTGACCAACAGTTTGAGGATCTCATGGAGTTATGAGGTTTAGTCACAAGCTCTTTTTAATACTTTTCAATGGTTTCAAAATTGGGACGTAAAGATGTAAAAGGTGACCAACAGTAATGATGCGTGAAAATAACAACCTCCTCTCACCTGCTGCTCTGTACAGGATTTTAGGCTCAAAGAAGATGCATGGGTTATTATCATCAATGCAGGACAGAAGAAGACCCTTGGCCTGGACCGGACCTCTCGGCACAACAATCTAACAGCGAGAGAAAGAGGGGAAAAAAATAATAATATTTGTTTTATTATAGAGATACAAAAAGTTGAACAGGTCATTGGTACATTTATAAGGACACACACTGATCAAAAGGCATACGCTGATTTCACGCAGCCGCCATTTTGAAATGGCTCCGGTGGGAAGAAAACCGGAAGTGTCGCCTTTAATCACAGGAGAGTCGCGAATGCGATGGCGTATTGTTGTGTTTAATGTAGAAATTAGTTATTCTAAAAATGTACATACAGTTCTTTCATACTTTAGACCATCGGTTCCCAACAGGGGGGTCGCGGCCCTCAAGGGGGCCTCAGCGAGCTCTGTGGGGGGTCGCGTCATATTTTGAAAAGCTTTGAGCAATGAGCATTAAATAAAAGTTCTTAACTTTTTTCTGTTCAAAATTTACAAAATGTATATAATGAGCGAGCTCATCATGAATCCATTTTTCAATCCGTGTTTTTGTCTTATCCTGAACCACTATGGTACACCTATAATAAGTGTTTACACTGGGACTGTTTTACACTGGTTCGGATCGCTGCCGCTGCGGAGTAGCCCAGTGCCTGCGTGACTCGTTATAGACGTACACAGAGAGATGTGGTTCCGGCTACAATGCTCTTCTGAAAGACGCATTATTCTGTTAATAAACGCAAGTCTATTATCGCTCGCTATAGCGCCAAAAGCGTAAAAAAATAAAGCCTCACAAATAACATGCAAGTATTGAGGCCCCAGACAGCAGTCATTTAGTAATAGCCTATATTATTTCTTTTCTTTTTTTACCTAGACACCAGTGTGAATATTTTAGACTATATACAGTGAAATTCATTTATAAATTATTTTTTTATATATAGTCTAGAACGTAAAAAAAGAAGCAGGAACGAACTATATACATATCCTATATTGGATATTAACATCCAATAGTGTAAATCGCGGCAGCAGCTTTAGGTTGGTAGTCCAAGGCATTGTTGTCTATCTGTACTTCCAGGGTTCTTCCCACCGGAGCCTCGCTTTCGATTTCAAAATGGCGGCTGTGTGAATTCAGCGTATAGCTGCGTCTAAAAACTGCGTTCATTTTAAAGCTGCAGTTTTTCCTCTTTGTCGCCATCTCTGTTCGAAATCTGCAATTGCAGTCATTCGCGAAATTATCAACTTTACGTGGGTTGTGTCTCGGCACGGCACAGCGCGGATGAACACCGTGTTTGAGGAGAGTGTGAGGCTGTCAGTCGCCGCGCCGGTGTGGATACTGGCATTCAGAGTCACAGATTATTCTTTTTGGGAGTATGACCAACATAAGAATATTCACCGGAAAATGTCGTCCGAACAAGTAAGAAACATCCACTTTTGTTCTGACCAACTAAGGGGAAAAAAGCATTGCAGTAAATCACGCTGATTAAATCTAACAATCGCTTATTTCACGTAAAACCGTGCAAAAATTATACTTTGTTCTCAAATTGTTAATGTTCAACATCAGCATTGCGCGACTACATGTAATGTCCTTCCGATATGTATCCTTGTTTTCGCATGGGCCGGTTGTAGTCTCTTTTTCCAAACTCTCAGTCCGAAGTCTTTTGCATTTTACAGCGGGTGAATCTCTAGTTGTCGCTGGTGATTGTCGTTTGAACCTTTCTGGATCCGCCATCAAATTAATGTTTAATTATATCAAGTGCTGTGAGAAAAGGCTATAAATCTCCACCTCCAGCATCCTCACGCAATATCTTATACTAGCCGAGACTCCTTTATGTGTGCAGATGTGTGTGTACAGATGTGACATAATGACGCAAAGACATGCTCGAATCTCCCGTGGGAATCCACCAGTACCACTGGAGTTAAAAACATTATTACAAGCTTTCCGTTTTGAATCGAGCTACGGCAAGCAGAGAGTGTTGAACACTGGCTGGTTATGTACTTGCTCAATTTTATTTTGGATAATTTTTAACCCAAAAAAGTTACGGACTGCAGCTTTAAAGATGCCTCTAGATAAAAAAAAAAATTACTTGCTATCAAAAGCCAGGAAAAAGCATTCCTGCAGAAACACAGATTTTGAAACTGACCTAGACCATTACAGATGAAGACTCCATAAGATTTGGTGCATAACAATAAAGATTTGTATTGCGATGAGAATCAAACTGTGAAGAGTGAAGAGCAGCGGTGAGGTTAAATCAGCTCTGACACTCTGTGTGTCGGCTCATTAAACGTCCAGTCTGTGGTCATCCGCCTGATCCTGATGATGCAGGTGCAGGTCACCATATAGTGAGTCAAGCATCGATCTGCTATGATTGTGATTCATACGGCAATTTCCTGAGTGTTTTGATGCAGCGTGAAAAAACGGTGTTGCATTGCGGGTGAGATGAGTAAAGAGCGTTTCCGTATAATCTATCACAGACTGGTGAGTTTATTATTACATTTAGCACACGGATACATGGATCCCCCACTCCATTTTAAAGCAAGTCCCTTTGTGAACAAAGTCCTTTATAGTCTACGACAATCTCTGTGTTGATGCACTAGGAAACCAAAAAAAAGGTTTGAAACGTTGTACTGGTCGGGTCAAATCACACGGTCTCGTGCTTCAGCTTAAAGCTGTGTTATTTTAGTATTATTATAGACTATTTTGAATAAGCTTTTATTTTTTTTACATTTTCATTTACAATTCCATTTTTAGTACGTTTTAGTCATTTTAATGATTCCACTAGGTTTTTTTTTACATTTCTATTTAGCTTTATTTTATCTTTACATTAGCTTGAACGTATTTCAGTTAATTGTCAAGGCAACATTTCCAATTGTACGTTTTTCATCTAATATTCATTTTATTTTAACAGTAATAGCTTTACTAGTTAAAGGCACGGTTAGTAAGTTTCGCCACTAGAGGTTGCTTATTCAAAACAAAGGCGTAGTTTGAAGACACCGTGAATGAGCGTGGGATCATGGGAGTTTTCGTCTTCACCTCCACAGCCGGTGGAAACATCCGACGGGACTCAACGCAGAAATCACGTTCATGATTCAGTTTATTAATAAACATTAAGCTGTGTTATGAAGGTTTATTGGCCATTTTCAATGGGAAAGTGCACAAGCAACAATTGCCAAGCAAAGATTGCCTAGCAACATTGCTCAAAAAGTTTCCCTGTGTATCATCACCTAAAGAGTCACTGAAGTTCATCAGCATTTTACAGTTTAATTTAAGAAAAACTATCGTTATATCGAGGGCTGGAAATGGGGGGTAACGCGGGGGGACGGAGTCCAGGGAGAGAAGGTGTTCCAGTTCATATTGTTTAAAAAAAAAAGGGGGGGGGGGGGGGGGGGAATTAAGGGATTTCTATATGTCTTTCCCTCAATAGACAAAAGCATTCTCGTCGCTTGATAAACTTAAGGTTGAGCCACTGTAGTCACTTGGACTATTTTAAACATTGTGTTCAGTAACTTTCTGGGCCGGCAAGTTTCAAATACATAGCAGCCTATGGAGGAGTGATCCAGCTCTCAGATTTCATCAAAAATATCTTAATTTGTGTTCTGAAGATGAACGAAAGTCTTACGGGGTTGGAACAACATGTTGAGTAATTACTGAGAGATTTATCATTTTTGGGTGAACTAACCCTTTAACTGTCATGAAAAAAGCATCAAGAGTCAAATAATGCAAAACATCTCAATGGCCCTAAAAACAGCCTTAATTTTCTGTTATGAAAATATAATTTCTTTGTGTGATTCACCTTGATTCCAGGACAGTGTGCGAAGAAGGCCTCTGGACTCTGGGAGTGATAGAGCGAGCCGTGACCCACGCAGCCCCACGGAGATCTGATCGTTAGTTTCCCACAGTCAAACATGTTCCCCGAACGGTACCGGTACTTGGCCGCTTCATTCACGATCTACAACAGAATAAAAAGATAGACAGAAAAAGGGATTTAAATTTACAACTCACATCTGTGTGCAAGAAAAGACGGGCTCCGCAACGCTAACGCGGACACATCCAAAGCTCCGCTCATAAAATGCTTTAGTTTAAAAGGCGATTTTTCCTGCCATCGTCGCCAAAGCTTTTTAAAATCAACAAAGCGTGGAGCCGGGAAATGCTCGACAACAACGGCCAGGAAGGAACAATGTAAATGAGGGTTTTACCGACTCTAATGGAGGCATAATGATATGATAATGAGGAGAATAAAGCATGTAAAAGAGCTTCCAGAAATATCAGATTTGTCCAGACTCAAATCCTTTGCTCACTGGACGGTCAGATTTCGGATGTTGAGAGACTCTACGTGGTGTGAAGCGCTCCTGTAAAAAATTCCCCCATTATTGCATCTGGTATTCAGTTGCCTTGACAATGAAGGGAAAACTCATCCATCTTCAGTGAGGCGAGGACACACGGAAAACACCGGCACCAGACAGGCAGAAGCTGGACGTTTCCTCCTACAGATCGACCAGCCAGCGTCTCACAAACACCACACGACTACACACCGACTGCCTGACCTGAAAGAGCTCATGCGGTCCACATACAGAGATCATTGCATCTTCCTATGAAAACATTAAAGGGGTCCCATTACGCTTTTTCACTTTTTCAACTTTAGTTAGTGTGTAAGGTTTCTGTTTGAGCATAAAAAAAAGATTTAACTTAAGAAATTAAGATTATAAATATCAGCATTGTAATGTTAAAGTTGTAAAGTAAAAATCATTATATTTTTCTTTAATCTTATTTTACAGTAAAATATCAATACAAAAATTGTTGTTTTTATGTAGTCATTTTATATATTCTTATTTAGTTACTATTATTATTATTATTATGCACTCACTGGCCACTTTATTAGGTACACCCGTTCACATGACAGCAACTCAATGTATGTAATGACATTGGTCACATGACCATGTAACTCATTTAGGCATGTAGACATGGTCAAGATGACCCGCTGAAGTTCAAACTGAGCATCAGAATGTGGAAGAAGATTTAAGTGACTTTGAACGTGTCATGGTTGTTGGTGACGGTCTGAGTGTTTCAGAAACTGCTGATCTACTGGGATGTCAGAATTGAGTAAACAACATGAAAGTATGGATCCATCCTGCCTTGTATCAGCGGTTCAGGCTGCTTTTGGTGTAATGGTGTAGAGGATATTTTCTTGGCACACTTCCGGCCCTTAGTACCAATTTAGTACCAATTGAGCATGGTTTAAAAGCCACAGCACACCTGAGTCTACCTGTTGCTGACCACGTCCATCCCTTTACGACCACAGTGAACCATCTTCTGATGGCTTCTTCCAGCAGGATAATGCAGGTCACAAAGCTCAAATCATCTCAAACTGGTGTCTTGAACATGACGATGAGTTCCCTAAACTCAAACGGTCTCCAGATCTCAATCCAGTAGAGCAACTTTAGGATTTGCTGGAACTGGAGATTCACATCATGGATGAGCAGCCGACAAATCTGCAGCAAGTGTGTGATGCTATCACGACAATACGGACCAAAGTCTGTGAGGAATGACTCCAGCACATTGTTGAATCTGTGCCATGAAGAATTAAGGCCGTTCTGAAGGCAAAAGGGGCCTACCAAAGTGAACTTTTTGGGTGAACTAACCCTTTAACATTATAAATGTACTTAAAGTCCCTGTAAAGGCAATTCTAAAAAAAAATTCTAAACCATTATAAATGTTAGAAATGTATTGCTAAAACATATTACAAAGACTGTGAACTGTGAAGTACTGAATTGTGGAGTTAGACCGTTAAACAGTTTTTCACCTTTGCTATTTTCCGGATTTTTTGGGCGGGGCTAAAACGGGGCTCGATGACGCACTGGAGCCCCTGAGCTCCTGGACACGCCCCTACTTGATGACGCACTGGAGCCCATGAGCTCCTGGACACGCCCCTACTTGATGACGCACTGGAGCCCATGAGCTCCTGGACACGCCCCTACTTGATGACGCACTGGAGCCCATGAGCTCGTGGACACGCCCCTACTTGATGACGCACTGGAGCCCCTGAGCTCCTGGACACGCCCCTACTTGATGACGCACTGGAGCCCATGAGCTCCTGGACACGCTCCTACTTGATGACGCACTGGAGCCCCTGAGCTCGTGGACACGCTCCTACTTGATGACGCACTGGAGCCCCTGAGCTCCTGGACACGCCCCTACTTGATGACGCACTGGAGCCCATGAGCTCCTGGACACGCCCCTACTTGATGACGCACTGGAGCCCATGAGCTCCTGGACACGCTCCTACTTGATGACGCACTGGAGCCCCTGAGCTCGTGGACACGCCCCTACTTGATGACGCACTGGAGCCCATGAGCTCCTGGACACGCTCCTACTTGATGACGCACTGGAGCCCATGAGCTCCTGGACACGCTCCTACTTGATGACGCACTGGAGCCCATGAGCTCCTGGACACGCCCCTACTTGATGACGCACTGGAGCCCATGAGCTCCTGGACACGCTCCTACTTGATGACGCACTGGAGCCCCTGAGCTCGTGGACACGCCCCTACTTGATGACGCACTGGAGCCCATGAGCTCGTAGACACGCCCCTACTTGATGACGCACTGGAGCCCATGAGCTCGTGGACACGCCCCTACTTGACACACTGGAGCCCCTGAGCTCCTGGACACGCCCCTACTTGATGACGCACTGGAGCACATGAGCTCGTGGACACGCCCCTACTTGATGACACACTGGAGCCCCTGAGCTCGTGGACACGCTCCTACTTGATGACGCACTGGAGCCCCTGAGCTCGTGGACACGCTCCTACTTGATGACGCACTGGAGCCCCTGAGCTCCTGGACACGCTCCTACTTGATGACGCACTGGAGCCCATGAGCTCCTGGACACGCCCCTACTTGATGACGCACTGGAGCCCATGAGCTCCTGGACACGCTCCTACTTGATGACGCACTGGAGCCCCTGAGCTCGTAGACACGCCCCTACTTGATGACGCCCTGGAGCCCATGAGCTCGTGGACACGCTCCTACTTGATGACGCACTGGAGCCCCTGAGCTCGTGGACACGCCCCTACTTGATGACGCACTGGAGCCCATGAGCTCGTGGACACGCTCCTACTTGATGACGCACTGGAGCCCATGAGCTCCTGGACACGCTCCTACTTGATGACGCACTGGAGCCCATGAGCTCGTGGACACGCTGCTACTTGATGACGCACTGGAGCCCATGAGCTCGTGGACACGCTCCTACTTGATGACGCACTGGATCCCCTGAGCTCCTGGACACGCCCCTACTTGATGACGCACTGGAGCCCATGAGCTCGTGGACACGCCCCTACTTGATGATGCACTGGAGCCCATGAGCTCGTGGACACGCCCCTACTTGATGACGCACTGGAGCCCATGAGCTCGTGGACACGCCCCTTCTTGATGACACACTGGAGCCCATGAGCTCGTGGACACGCCCCTACTTGATGATGCACTGGAGCACATGAGCTCGTGGACACGCCCCTACTTGATGACGCACTGGAGCCCCTGAGCTCCTGGACACGCCCCTACTTGATGACGCACTGGTGCCCATGAGCTCGTGGACACGCCCCTACTTGATGACACACTGGAGCCCCTGAGCTCCTGGACACGCCCCTACTTGATGACGCACTGAGGCCACTGAGGCTCGCCCCTCCCCTAACAATAGAGCACATTCACATCAGTTCGCCGCTCAATCGCGAGTTACTGTCTGTACTATTAGTTACTACAGCCTACAGTTTGCTAGCTAGCTATGCCTTCGACACGGAAATGCTTAGGCTACTACCTGGATGCAATCATGTACTAAACAGATCGTGTCTTTATTTAAATTTCCTAAAAATGATCACATCAAGAAGAGCTGGATTAATTTTGTGAAGAGCCAACCTTGATGGAGAGCTGAGGATCACCGCCAACACCCGCCTCTGTAGTGATCATTTTACACAGGATCGTTTTATAAACTGTCGTCTGAGACAACTGGGATTCACTGATAATCCGCTGTTACTGGTGAATGGGCCAAACCGACTATCTCCCGCCTCGGCCTTCATCCTCCCATCCCGAAAGCAGTATCAGCTAATATTACCATCGGCAGCTTTCCCGCGAGTGGGCGTGGTTTCAGCGCAGCCAGCGGACACGCCCCCACAGCGGACACGCCCCCAGCGTTTGAGAGCAGAGAATAATGCTCACTTTTCAAGATTTTGATAGCTTATTTGATGTACTTGCCTGCTTTTTTTATCATTCAAATTTGGCTGGGTGGCTAATAACACATTTTTCTGTGGTGTGACAACCTCAGAACACACTTAATTTTGACTTTACAGGGACTTTAAGGAGAATTTTTTTAAAGATATATCCATGATGGTGTAATAAAGAAAAGACCCCTGTAAACAAGCTCACCTGATCAAACGCTGGGTAAATGTAGTCGGCAAACTGAATCTCTGCAATAGCGGTGGCTCCTGCGACGGCTGCACCGATCCCAAACCCCACAATGCCTTGCTCACACAGCGGGGTGTTAAATACACGGTCTTTACCTGTGAAGAAAAGTGGTAAATGTCAACCTACTCTGGACTTATACAAGTCAAAATGAGTATTTTGTTTTATTGACATCTTCAAAACCAGCGAGAAGATGCCAGCTACAAGCAATTTGTCGACACCAAATGTGAAAACGGCCCATGACGCAACAAGGAAATGATAAAATCACAGCCAATCGCGGCAGATGAAAAGTTACAACTCAAAAGACATGCCTTGTGTTTTCATGACCGCCATGAATCAGCAGACGGTTTGCTTTTAAGGGGTATTTATGTGTTTTTTTACATAAGTAGTACAGGGCAGGACTGAACTAATTAAAGCATCAACCTCAAAACATAAAATCTGCTGAAAATATTTTTTTTTCATAATAGAATTATATTGCAAAACGAAACAGGACAAACACACAAAATCAGGGAAACTCAAAAACACAGCCTGTTTTTCACCTCCCCTTTGATGCAACCGAACCACATGAAACGGACTGTATATTTAGAGTGGAAAGTTATTTTCATTCAAGCCAAAGCACATGAGCGTATCCTGCTCTGAACCTTCACTCAAACATGAATCTACTGAAGACGTAATACTTCTGTAAAATCACACATGAAACCATTTTTATACAGAATAACAGCAGTTACAGGATTGTCCTGGGTTTAATTCAAGTTAAGCTCTATGGGCCGCATTGGTCACATGCTGCTGATTACCAAACTAATCAGCAGCATTAGTGCTGATTAGTGTGGGGGGGGGGGGGGGTTCTTGAACGTTCAAGCATGAAACTATTCTTGTAGACAAGAAGCACAAATTTGTGTGTACGCATGCTTAGTGAATGAGACCCATTGTTTTGGTTGTGCTTCGGTGCTGCGTGACTGTGTGGTTGAATATGATTCTCCTACTGCTCATTAAACATTCACTGCTTGGCTTAAGAGATACAACCAGTCAAGCTGACTAGCTGAAGACGTTACTGTAGACTTAGCCATTAATAGACATTAGACACAGTACTACCTTGAAAATAAATGACAGTACAGCGCTACAAACAATGAACTCCATTAGAGAGCTACATATGGCCATTTATCCAGTCAATAAATACCTTACTCAGCGTCACTTATCAACTTTTCAAATCCCTCAGTTCTCACCATCTACGAAAACCCAAGCCAATGTTGATTCTTGTTTTATTACGACCTGCCGCGCTCTCTCCTCTCCAGCAGACTCTCCTCTGTTCGCCGTTTGTTTAAAACAGGTGATTCCCTGGAGGTTTGAGATTTTAGCGGCTCCATGTCAATCTTTCTTTTATTTACGGATATGACGAGACACGCACGGGCGAGTGACGCAAGTACGCAATTTCCCACGAAAACCATCCCACTACATTTAAAATACAAACATTTATAATAGCCTTACCATGGTGAATTAGGGTAAGACAAAAACACATTTTGGAAGAAGGATTGATGATGTCTTGACTTGATGTCTCGACGACTTGGGAAAAAAAAAAGTTAAAGTGTACCCTTAAAAGTAGCATTGCGGAAGTTCTGAAATTTCTAACCGTTACTGACACCAGTGGCCGTTAGAGAAACTGCAGCCAGTCTCATGCTCGTTCTCGGCGCGCACGCTCGTTGGCCGCACTAGATAAGGCTTTTTTTTTTTTTTTACTTACGAGGAGTTTCCGTGGGTATCTGGATTGTGCTGGAGGCTGGTCGCTTCTTTCCGTCCGCAGAGTCCATTTGAAACACTACAAGTAGCGATTGCCGCTGCTTACTAATGGCTGCCGTATGGATGTAAGCCCAAGTAGGCGACAACGCGCATGACGTCACATTTTGTGAATTTCCACGCCAATTCGGACCCGACTCCTCACACACAATTGAGCCTACAGGCTGAGAGGCAACCGTGGTGGAAGGTCAAGGTGTCATTCTTTCTATTACATTATGGTTGGCTAATAAATGTACAAATGAAGACTTAAAGATCTTAAAGATTTCTTTAAAGTAAAAACCTACACATTAGCCTGGTAATACCAAACTTTGCTACTTCGCTCGCTTTGCTTCGTAGACAGAGTCTGGCATGGCATGATTGAAAAGTGTTTTCTTTCTCACGGGGGCGCTTGTCTGAAGTATTAAATCATTGGTTACCCGTAAGCCAATCACATAACATCTGGTTATGACGCGTGTTATTTGCCAGCTCAGCAGCATCGAACTTCCACTGTAAACATGTATGATGCGAAAACGAAACCATCGAGCGAAATACCGGAGTGAACATGGCTGACCGAGTTTTGCTGCCTCCTTAACCTGATCCTCCATGAGTGCAACCAAGGGGGACACAATCACAACTATCGGCTTGCCTGCCTTTGGCCTGCCCAGTTTCTCGCTGACGATCGGTAATAGTTGATAAATTAAACTTTTCCCAAAACCTGTCGGGAGTAGGGCCACAACATCACCTCCATTCAAAATGTTTAACAAACACTCTTCTTGTTCAGGCTTCAGTTTGCAAATGCCGGGAATATTCTCCACAACAGAGCGAATTGCATCCCGTGTCTCCATATCCGCGTCCGTTTTCGATTTCCCCTAACCTAAAATACAATCTTAAACTCGCCGCTTAGCATCTACGTCACGGCTCTCAGCCTCTGTTCGCTGATTGGCCGGCTGTTTTCAGGCCGGAGGAAAACTGAGAGACACGTCGATGTCTCAGACTGAGTACAGTAGCGAACTGAAATAGAGCGGAAGTACGAAGTCTGACGTAGTCAGGCTACACTACACATAGCCCCTTTAACAAAAATACAAGGTGCACATTTCTGCTTTTGAAGTCTCCAGAATGTCTTGCCCCATAAACCTTTTTACTTGTTTTTAGAAACTGAGGAACAACTCAAAGTGATTTTGTCTGGTCACATGGGCAAATCATATTGTATTAAACCTGGAACAATTCTTTAAGAAATGATGCAAAAGACGACGAGTTTGCTGGTTACTTCAGAGTTTCAGTTTACTGTAAGATATCGGTCACCGTCCTTGAAATGAACCGTCTTTGTTGAATCAGGTATTTTGAGTAAGGTATGCATTCAACAGGCTGCTGATGGGCATTTCAGAGATAATACAGTATTTACGAGCCGCAGTCAGTAATCCACTTCACAGAAAGCAATTTAAAGCAGTTATTGCGGACAGAAGGAGCGCACAGCAGTGGCACTGCATTACGCCCATGTGTGCGTCACTCCGCGCATTGACCTGTGCACGGTTTACCGGCACCGCACGGGGAAGAGGGCACAGACTCTCTCAAATGAGTGGCATGAAAACCCTGTTCCCGTCTAACGAGTCAGAATGGAAAATAATGATCCCTCTCAAAGGTCAACACCTGTGACGTCAATAACACACAAAAGGCACCCACGCATCAGGAGACATATTGGAGTCGTGGATCTGTGTTTATTTCAAAACATCACAGAGTGCCTCTCTATATATATAGAGCTTCTGTCCAAAACGGGCGGCAAACAGCAGATGGGTTTTTTTAATCATTACCATAATGTCTGTTTTTCTCTTCCTTAACTGAATATGCCACTCTCTACAGCAGCATAATTAAACTATTTATGGCTTATGAAACCTGTAGAGGGTGTTCTGTTCTAACTGAATCACTACTTCATTTACTCTTGCCCAATTAATGAAGCTGAACAAATTGAATGAGAGACATCAAATGCACACACATTCATCCTCCTCTTCGTGATGATGTTCTACTGAAAGTGATTTTAAATTTGGCTCAAAGAAGCTTGAACAGAGAAATCCATACATGAATATCCAGAGGAAGACACAATAATCAATGTCAAGGGCATTATCGCACCACATTATGAAACAAGCCAGTTACAACAAAGACAACCTGAGTCAATGATTATTTTCTCTATTAAACAAGTCAAGTCAAGTCAAGTTTAAAGGAGCTACATGTAAGTATTTTCATGTATTGATTACTTGTTTATTGCCAATGTGTGAACATCTTGTAACGAGACTTCCTAAGTTGTCTATGAAAGCCTGTAGTAGACTGATGTTTATGTGACTGCCTTGGGCTGGTTTTACTGTGAAAACCAAAAGGATGTGACGTTTACACACGCTCTATATCGTCTATAGTCTCAAACACTTTATAATCAAACTAACAACATTTTTTTTTATCATTTAAAGTGTTTTAAGATGCATCTTATGAGAGCTACAGATACATTTTTTTTGTTAAGATTTTTTCAAATGTGTTAAAGTCTCTCTTATACTGACCAAAGCTGTTTTTATGTGATTAAATTAACAGTTAACAGTAATATTGTGAAATATCACTACAATTTAAAAGAACTGTTTTCTATGTGAATATATTTTCAAATGTAATTTATTCCTGTGATTGAACCTCAATTTTCAGCATCATTACTCCAGTCTTCAGTGTCACATGACCCTTCAGAAATCATTATAATATGCGGATTTGCTGCTCAAGAAACATTTCTGATTATCATCGGTGTTGAAAACAATGTGTGCTCTGCTTTATATTTTCATGGATTTCTTTTATTTCTGGATTCTTTGAAGAATAGAAAGTTCAAAAGAACATTGTTTCTGTTTTGTTTTGCATATGTTAATATTTTGAATTAGATTTTATTTCTTAAATCTACAATTTTAGCTTAAATTTTGGTAATTTGTTTTTGCCATTTTATTCAATATTTTTATGTCTATATAGATTTAGTTTTTGTTATTTTATTAAACAAAACTAAAGAGTTGTTTATATATTATTTTAATGTTTATTTTATTTAATGCAAATCAATATTTTTATTATGGTTTTAGTTTTATTTGGCAATATTTGATTACTCTCCCAAAAAGTAAGACATTTTTATACAAAATTGAAGAAAAAAAAAGTTTAACAATTTCAAAACATTTCGCATTTATATTTCCAAATTGATAACCGACACCCCTCACACATACTTGCTTACTCTCTACTGTGTGTAGGCATTGTTTTAAAAGTATGCAGTACTTAAGCAAGTGTGTGATTGTGAACAGCCAAAGCTTCAGGCAGGAGCGCGACAGTGCCGCCATCTAGTGCGAGAACACAGGACACACGGATGAGGATCTTTCACCTAATGTGACCTACGAGCAGACATGAGAATATACACTCACCATATTTATCTCTGAGGCCGACGGTGCATCGAAACACCCCACCGAACGCCACATCCTCACCAAAAATCACTACGGGAGAAAGACATTTAATATTAGCACTTGAGACCTTTCAGTTATTGTCAGTTAGATATAAAAGAACAAAGCCTCGTTCAGACTGTCAGTCCAAATCAAAATTTTGTGAATATCCGATTGAAATTCAATCGTATTTTTGGCAAGTGTGAACGGCAAATCAGTTTCAAGCTTCATTCATATGTGGTTTGAAGTCCTATTTGAAATCCATTTCAGTCTGACTGCTGTGATCGGGTTTTGTGCATCACATCTGCCCAAATCACTTTCTCACACGTCAGACGCCGACGTCGCGTGTCCTGACGGGTCTTAGACGATTACAAATCATTGTGCGCAATCTGAAGTCTGACCTCATATCCCTCAAACAAAAGGCTCTGTTTACACCTGGTATTGAGATGCGTTGTGGTCGATCGGATCACAAGTAGACGACTGAGACACATACCCGTTTACAGCTGGTGTGTTAATCCGTCTCTTTTGTCCACTTTCAACCACTTCTGTCCTGATTTCTTCAAAGGGAAGGGTCTATGGGAGGGTAAATGTATGTGTTTTTCAGATCTTCAGATCTAATGGACGAGATAAGCTCGCGCAATTTACATTTGATCGCGACCGAAGATGATGGGAAAACATACGGAGAGCATCAGCTTTTGTTTCTGCTCTGACAGCCTCAAGACCAGCCGAACACTGTGAGTGTGTGTTAGAAATCAGGAATGGTGAGAGAACGCTGCGCTTGGTACGTTTTTCCCTTTCAAACCAAACTTGGGTCTTCAGCTGATAAAGTTTAAATCACGTCTGGCTGGAGCTCTTCTCATAATGTTTACTCATTAGGTCAGTAGGCGGAGAGTAGACGTTTGAACACATTCGACCACATGAGCGTTTACTCAACCAAAGCAATCCGGTCGAATGCGTTTTCTACCTCTGGAAGTGGTTGAAAGTAGACAAGCTTAAAACCTTTTACACCCCATTTAGTGTCGTTGACTTGCTATCCAATCGACCAAAACGCATCTTAATACCAGGTGTAAACAGAGCCAAAGTTGGGTACCACACGAGTCCACCATCACTTCTACTCAGCCTGGTCAGAGTAAAGCCGCTCATGCCAGACTCCTGTGCTTCGGCCATTGCTTCATTAGACGTGGCAGTCCAGGGCCGTACTGTAAGACAACACTGCAAACCCCTCCATGCTGTTATGGCATATGCCTACCAACCCAAAGGCATTGCCATAGAAACCAACAAAACAAAAGAGTGCCATAGGACACACAAATCATTTGGATTCAACCTCAATCATTTGGATCAGACTCCAACGGGAATTGGACTGACAGTGAACGTAGTCTAACAGAGAACATGTACTCGTACCTGCGGTGGGATCACTGGCAAGCGTGTTGTCCAAGGCACTGGTTACTGACTGGAATAGATTCATCTTCTGTGTGGGGCCTGTAGAGACAATTCAAGTCAATCCCACAGTAATGTCTCATTTTCATAACAGCTTTAAACACCTATTCTTAGATTTAACTGCTTGAAGAGGACATATTATTCCATACACTATTATTCTTGGGGAATAATTCCCCCACCATGTCCCTTTAGGGGCTTCGTAGATAATCTATGCATTTAGACACGAACGTGAAGAATCTCGAGACTAACAATATATTGTATTATAGATATAGTGGATGTAAGAATGAAACAATGCACTATTGAAATTGATTCCTGTACAGCGCAAACGTGCGTGGTTGGAACTACGGCTTGGGTTATGCCGAGTGTGAGGCATATGTCCCGCACCCCAGTATCCTATATTTAATTCAATTCACATTTATTTGTATAGCGTTTTTCACAATATATATCGTTTCAAAGCAGCTTTACAGAAAATGCATGTGTCTAAATTACAATTTAGAGTGATCTGTTATCAGAGGAGACTGTGTATAATGCATGTCAATTAATTTTCATTCAGTTTCATTGTTAAACAATGCATTAAGTTAATGCATTGAAACAATGAGCTGATTGAAGTAAAGAATATATGTCGTTAAATGATTAGGTAACAGAAAACTTTAGCATTGGTGCTTTTTTACAGACTCAAAACATGAGTATAAAAAGTAAAAAAAACTGAAAAAAGTTGTTTTTAGGTAGTGTAATATTAAAATGGATTTCATAAAATCGGTATCGAAAAAAAAAGTATCGTTCAGGAACCGGTATCGAAAATTGTGTTACGATACCCAGCCCTAGTTATGGTTAGAAGCATAGTTTCTTGTTAAAAACGACATGTGGACTTTAATAGACCATGCTCTTGGGTACAATAAGCATGCAGACAGCTTTATTAGCATGTTATATGTTTGCCAACAGTTCTTCTAACCCTAGTTGATGGAATGTTTAAGTTAGCTTTCTTAAACAACCATGTAGAAAGACATATGGCCGTTTTCCAGGATCAGTTTAAAAAAAAAAAGAGCATGCTGATTTTGCAGTCTGGATATTTTACTAATTCAAATGGGTGCGTTTTAGTTAAAACTAAAAACAAATATTGTTTTAATTGCTTTAATATGTAGAAAAGGAGAAATTTTAGCCGGTTAAATTTTCCTTTACAAAAGTATAATTAATAAAGGGAACTATCACAATACGTCTTAAAAGTCCGTTCATAAAGTGGCCCATTTTAGCAGATGAAGGCATAGTTTTTGATAGATCCTTTTATTAAACCAGTACATTAACTTTAAAGACTTCTGAATATCTATAGTGTTTTTAATACAATATGATATTTAGGATGATAACGTTAAATCTCAGCATCTTTTTTTTTTTTTTACAGACCAGACACCAAGGTATATCATGATCCCTTACTTGACCTAAGCAACTAATGAAATCACCTCATATTATATGTCAAGCACTACTGTGGTCACTGTTTGCAACATCATGCAACTATAAACAAGTCTGACCAGTCAGTTTTACCGACGCTCGATTATTTCAAGTAAGTTAGTTCCAATGGCTCAATACGAGTTGACATTGTCATGTATGTTTATATTGATTTCGGTTATGATGTATTCGGTTTATTATGAATATTAATATAAGGGAGCTTTTAGAGGTGAATCACACGAACAGTTCAGGATCTGGTCAGTAACGTTATTCCAGAGCTACTGTAAAGTGTAAACAAGGGCATTTACCATACTGAGTAGTCACCGGGTCAGGTTGAAAGGTAAAGTGCGCTGCGTGTCTCCTCTGTGTTTTCGGCTTGGCTGTGCAGTCGGGATACAGTTTAAGCAGAGTTAGTCCCAAACTGCTGTGCACGCCACCGGTTAACCCGGTTAATGAAGACTTTACGCCTGAAGTTCTCCAGAAGAGCCGCGTCGCCGCCATGTTTGCGCTGGGAACCAAGTAGAACCTGCGCTCTGACGTCAACACTCACATGGACTCCTGCTGCTCTGATTGGCTGAACGCGTGGGAGGAGTTTTGATTGACTACCCACGTGACACACGGATACCACGGCCACCCCAATTTAAAAGGCTCTGCCATAAAACACCTAATTGAAATATTAATATTATACATTTAAAATTTGTTTCTATTAAGGTAGATAATTTTCTACTCACTCACTATAGTAATGTACTATATATTTGAAATCTTTATTTCGAACATGGAAAAGAAAGTATATAAAAATATAAAACGATGTTTAAAAACATGCAAAAACAATAGATTAGTTATATGTATTAGTTATTTTTAATTAAATATTTATCGGATTTATTTAATAGATCCTAATTTTTTTAATCACATTTGACTCTTTTATTTATTAAAATCTAATTTATTTATTTATTAATTTAACCTTATTTTTTTTTTTTTTACATTTGTTAGTTTTTTCTCTAGATATTTCCACAGACCCCAGTTTGAAAACCCCTGACCTAAACAGCATTTTTGGTCATGACAAAAGTAAAACATCCATAATGTACTAATCGTAACAGATTATTAAACATAATGTGAGTTTAGAATATTACAATTCACAAAAAAGACTTGGCAAATAAATCCAGAATATTTGGCCTTAATCTGATAAGTACGTATATTTGTTGATTCAGCCATTACTTTTAGGAAGTGCTTTTTCCATGCATAAAAGTGTTAATATTTTGGGTACAATATTAAACGTGAAAGCATATTAGTTTGCGTTCTTGTTGCGTGTATTGTTTTGGGAAATAACATTGAAAACAGTCATTATGGTTTTGGGGTCCACAATATCCCTTTCCAGCCCATTTAAAAAAAAAAAGTTTTCGTTAACAAAAGTCCTTAATGACATCACACAGGAAGTGACATTTTTGATAGGAGAACAACACTCCCCTACAAAGCAAAAAGGCAGTAACTACGCAGAGTGCAGAACAGAGAAAAATGACTTTAAAGTTCCCTTATCGAGTCGGTCTCTCGACATTACGTATGGGGAAATCCATTTTCCTCGAATCATGAAGTCTGATAGAATAACTCTTTTGCTTGCAAATAGCCAATGGCGGTCCCGCCATCACCTGATTGGCTGACACTGCTCAATATAGGTGACGGCGGGCGCCAAAAACCTCAGAATCTTTTTTCTTCACTCGAGTCTGTTTTCACCGTTGATGTACGCATTCAGAGCGGAGTATATTAAGGAGTTTTAATTCCCCTCTCGCGTTCCGATGGATTATATTATGTCTCTTTGTCGCCCGTGTGGTGGACCCATTGAATCCCCGGACCCACACAACTTGTGTGCTGTGCCTGGGTCGGGACCACGCAGAGGCGGCACTCGAGGGATCGGGATGTCCCGCCTGTGAGGAGCTTCCCATCAGATCCTTCGTGCAAGGCTGGCCGTTACACGTAGCGACGACCTTGTGTCTCCTGCCTCTCCCCAGTCTGCCGCCTTCGAGCCGCGGACCGGGAGACGGCAGCGATCTCCATTCGCGGGTTCTGTTGAGGCGCTGACGTCGGCCCAAGGTCCACGCCATCCTCACGTGGCAGAGCCCGTGAGTTACTCTTGAGGCCATTTACCGCCCTCTTGAGGAAGCACGGGAATTATTTCGTTCGGTTACGACGATGACGACGCCAATGGTCCGAGTCTCCGTCTGAAGGCGCCCTCGCCTCTTTGGATGCGGAGCTTATGGCCATTCTCACTGAGGCGGTGGCAGATATGGTGCTGGAGTAGACAGCGCCCAAGGAGCTGCCGTCGGAAAGGTGGCCTCGGCGGTCAGGGAGGAAAGAGCGCGGGACGTGTTCGTCGGACCGGTGCGAAGAGGGCGTGTTCCCGCCCAGAGTTCGACGAATGTGTTGTTTCTGAAACCGCTGTGTTCTGTTTCAATAACAAGGTACATTACATGTCTCAGCAAAAGAGCTTCTCTCTCCAACATTATTACCCGCCTCATAGACGGGAGACGCATCGCAGAGCGGAAGCTCGGGGAAACCCGAGGAGATGGCTATCTATGTCCCCGTGCATGATGCCGCGGACGAGCTATAGCATTTCATATAGCAGTCAATGCTTCCCGGTGGCTGGCGCCCAGTCCCCGCCGCAGCATTCATTGCCCTGTATGGCGATTCTGATTACTACACAGTGTGTATTCGCAGTTGTTGCGCGATGCGACTGACGCTGTGTTACGTACACACCACACTGTTATGTGTAAGGATTTATGCCATTATATATTGCCCTGTGTCCTTCAGTGCAATGGCTATTACTACAAGTACGTGTTCACAGTTGTTGTGCGATGCGACTGACGCTGTGTTACGTACTCACTACACACTGTTATATGTAAGGATTTATGCCATTATATATTGCCCTGTGTCCTTCAGTGCAATGGCTATTACTACAAGTACGTGTTCACAGTTGTTGTGCGATGCAAGTGACGCTGTGTTACGTACACACCACACTGTTATATGTAAGGATTTATGCCATTATATATTGCCCTGTGTCCTTCAGTGCAATGGCTATTACTACAAGTACGTGTTCACAGTTGTTGTGCGATGCAAGTGACGCTGTGTTACGTACTCACTACACACTGTTATGTGTAAGGATTTATGCCATTATATATTGCCCTGTGTCCTTCAGTGCAATGGCTATTACTACAAGTACGTGTTCACAGTTGTTGTGCGATGCGACTGACGCTGTGTTACGTACTCACTACACACTGTTATATGTAAGGATTTATGCCATTATATATTGCCCTGTGTCCTTCAGTGCAATGGCTATTACTACAAGTACGTGTTCACAGTTGTTGTGCGATGCAAGTGACGCTGTGTTACGTACACACCACACTGTTATGTGTAAGGATTTATGCCATTATATATTGCCCTGTGTCCTTCAGTGCAATGGCTATTCTGATTACTACACCGTAAGTATTCACAGTTGTTGCGCGATGTAACTGACGCTGCGTTACGTACTCACTACACACTGTTGTGTGTAATGATTTATGCCATATATTGCCCTGTGTCCTTCAGTGCAATGGCTATTCTGATTACTGCAAGTACGTGTTCACAGTTGTTGTGCGATGCAACTGACGCTGTGTTACGTACTCACTACACACTGTTATGTGTAAGGATTTATGCCATTATATATTGCCCTGTGTCCTTCAGTGCAATGGCTATTCTGATTACTACACCGTAAGTATTCACAGTTGTTGCGCGATGTAACTGACGCTGCGTTACGTACTCACTACACACTGTTGTGTGTAATGATTTATGCCATATATTGCCCTGTGTCCTTCAGTGCAATGGCTATTCTGATTACTACACCGTAAGTATTCACAGTTGTTGCGCGATGCAACTGACACTGTGTTTATGTACACACTGCACACTATATGAATTTGCCGTTGTATATTGCCCTGTATCCTTCAGTGCAATGGCTATTCTAGTTACTACGCAGTACGTATTCACAGTTGTTGCGCGATGCAACTGACACTGTGTTTGTGTACACACTGCACACTATATGAATTTGCCGTTGTATATTGCCCTGTATCCTTCAGTGGAATGGCTATTCTGATTACTACGTATTCACAGTTCGTGCGCGATGCATCTGACGCTGTGTTACGTACACACCGCACTCTGTTATGTGTAATGTTTTATGCCATATATTGCCCTGTGTCATTCAGTGCAAATGGCTATCCTGTTTACTACGCAGTGCATATTCATAGTTGTCGTGCGATGCAACTAACGCTGTGTTTGTGCACACTACACACTGATATGTGTTATGATTTATGCCTTATATATTGCCCTGTGTCATTCAGTGCAAATGGCTATTCTGATTACTACGTATTCATAGTTGTCGTGCGATGCATCTGACGCTGTGTTTGTGCACACCGCACTCTGTTATGTGTAATGATTTATGCCTTATATATTGCCCTGTGTCATTCAGTGCAAATGGCTATCCTGATTACTACGCAGTGCGTATTCATAGTTGTCGTGCGATGCAACTAACGCTGTGCTTGTGCACACTACACACTGATATGTGTTATGATCTATGCCGTCATATTTTGCCCTATCCTTCAGTGCAAATGTCTATTCTGATCACTACGTATTCACAATTGTTGTACGATGCAACTGACGCTGTGTACACACAACGCACTGATATGTGTAACTATTACGCCGCTATATATTGCCCTGTATCGTTCAGTGCAACTGGCTACTCTTTTACTGTGTAGTCACAGTTGTTGTGCGATGCCACAGACGCTGTGTTATGTACATTGATATGTGTCTATGATTTATGCCGTTATATGTTGCCCTGTATCCTCAGTGCAGCCGGCTATTCCGATGTCGCTATGCCTCTGACGCTGTGTTTTTTGTACACAAAAATGTAACTATGCTTGTGCATAGTCTCAGTCGTCGCTACGGCGACTTGCATTGCATCTGTGTAGATATTGAAGCGTTATGCTGCCCTTCAATGTAATGTACCATTGTGTACGCATATTCATGCAGTTTCGGTCGCTTCAGCAACTTGAGCTGCATTATACACACAGATGTTTAAAATGTGCACACTGATGTGTTATGCTGTTATGCTGCCCTCTATCATTCAGTGCAACAACCAGCTATCCTATCTAACTGCATTCAGTTGTCGCTACAGCGACTACACTGCACTTATGTACGTATAAGGACGCGTGTTGCTATTTTGTTGCTCTGTTTCTTTCAGTGCAAAACTAGCTATCTTAATCTACTGTGCATACTCACAGTTTCTGAATGTATGTACGTACACGGATGTGCAATTTACCATGTGTTATGCTGTAATGCTGCCCCGTTTCCGTGCAGCTAGCCATCCTGATCGAACTGTACATCTCAGTTTCTGTCTCTACGCAGTTCTGTCGCTACGGCGACTTATGCTGCGTTATGTACATGCATGGATGCGCTACAGCGACCGATGCTGTTACGTACATGTGCTATGCTGTTATGTTGCCCCGTTTCCTTCAGTACAACTGGCTATTCTGTGCTAACTCGTCTACTCACAGTTGTAGCTACGGCTATGTGTTTGTTGTTTACTGAGGTGCTATGCTATTATGGGGCTATTATCTACTGCGTATATTCATCAGAAGCCAGGTGGTTGCAATTCCAGCATTTTGCCTGGATGAGGTCAGTGTTTCAGAGTCTCAGAAGTACGCTTGTGCCCCATGCGTGCCCTGCGTGCTTATGTGAACAGAACTAGCCAGTTTCGAACTTCAGAGCAGCTCTTCGTCTGCTACGCGGGTGCTAAGAGGCGGCGCGCTGTCGAAACGGAGGCTATCTCACTGGATAGTGGAGGCTGTGCACTGGCTGGCTTATGCTTCACGGGAAGCCGTTCCCTATAGGGGTGCACGCCCACTCCACTAGGAGTTTGGCGTCATCATGGGCGTGGGCGAAAGGCATGTCTATTCACAGACTGATCTCATAAAATTGCGTGTGTATGACACGCCAATTCGTATTTCCATTTTTGGCGTGCTATCAACACGCACAATCGCTTTTCAGCGTGTTTATGAACGCAGTTGACTTAACGTTATTACTGTATATATAAATATATGACCTACCTCCACCCCGTCCCTAAACCTACCCGTCACTGGGGTTAATAGCATTTATGAGTCTTCCCCTGCCATCCTAGGGAAAAAAAATATCGCTCCCCAGATGTAGATCTACATTTTGCTTCGTTTCGCTCGGAAATTTAATGGCGTGTACATATACGCGGAATCACTTGGACATTAATGGCGTAGACATACACGCATACACGCGGATATCTCAAAATGCGTATAGATAACACGCCACTTGACTTGAAAGTGGCGTGTCTGTTTACGCAAAAGTCATGATGTCATGTTGCTATTCAAGACATTTGTTTCGCGGCAGGTTGGTCGTCTCGTAATACCTTCGCGAGATTCTATAACTTGAATATCCCTTCATTCGCACCACATGTCTGTCAGTGCAGGGAGAGAAGCTGAGCTGTCGTTGGACTAGGCTAGACTGCCCCAATGGCGCGCGCTCTAGCCACGGTTCGACTAGTCGTCAGACAGTGCGAGTTATTATTAGCATAGCTATCATGTTCACTATATTGTGCCCTTTGTTATGTCCGCATTCATAGCCGGCAGTATTTTCCTAAGCACCAATCACTTGCTGCAATCTCCCTCCATTCAGTTCAGCGTGCTTAGCTTGATGGGAGGGGCCTTCGTTGGTGCAGATGCCGAGTTGGCTCTGTGCCAATAGATGTTTCAACCAGGTCCGGTGTCTGTTCCTGAGAGCTGGGCGGGGTTTCTCCCACGCGGCGGGGGTTTTATTGTTCCCCATACGTAATGTCGAGAGACCGACTCGATAAGGGAACGTCTCTGGTTACTCACGTAACCGTAGTTCCCTGAGAGGAGGGAACGAGACATTACGTAACCTGCCGTGTGGGAGGGACTCTCAGTCTCCTTACTCTCGTTCAGCTAAGATTCTGAGGTTTTTGGCGCCCGCCGTCACCTATATTGAGCAGTGTCAGCCAATCAGGTGATGGCGGGACCGCCATTGGCTATTTGCAAGCAAAAGAGTTATTCTATCAGACTTCATGATTCGAGGAAAATGGATTTCCCCATACGTAATGTCTCGTTCCCTCCTCTCAGGGAACTACGGTTACGTGAGTAACCAGAGACGTTATCCTGTCATCCAGCCTAAGTAGTTAAAGGTAGATTATTGGACATGTGGCTGTTTTGTGACTTTATATTAGCTTATTCTTTGTACATATCAATCCTCATATTTAATTTGAAATTTTACCCCTATTTTGCAGTTACTGTATTTTTGCTTTGTATTACTTACCAAAAACATGGCACCAAACCAAGGAAAAAGGCAGTAACTACAGATTAAGACTATTTTGCCACAACTTGGGCTCTGGGTGTGTTGGATACACTGTATTTGAAATAATTGGAACCATTTGGACAACATTTTTTTTCAACATTTTTGTGTTGTGAAACTAGTGTTGCGGAGCGGGTGTGTTACGGATACGTGGTGTAAATTTTTAGTAATCAAAAATCATGTCTAATTAATTGAAATCATGAAACTTTTATGATAAACTATTATTAAACTAATACAATATTTAAAAAATATTCTATGAATATTACAAATAAAATATATTAAAATTCTAACATATTATTAATTAGGCTACATTTCTTTTAATCATATGAAATTAAACAAACATTTTTTTGTCAAACAACATGCTGCACAATGAGCTTTACTGTTAAGATTAAAACATTGAATAAAAATTTAGTTTTAATCTTAATTTATTTGTACAACTTGTATTTATAACATACATATTTATAATTTAATTTAATATAATGTATTTATAATTTACAACATTTGTATTTATTTGTATTTGTCTGTACAACGGTAATAGGCCTATATTTCTGTCAAGTTAAACCGAACTTTTATTTTGACGGGTTGCCGTGAAGACCTTTGTTTCTGTGTTTATGACATGACGATAGTTTTTCTCAAATGAAGCGGTTAAATGCTCACACAGTGACTTTAAGAGCGGATCTAGAGTCTGGAGAGTAAGTTCATGCAGTCGTGTCCTCATATGCAAAAAAACAGCTCGAGCGTCACACGTGCTTCAGCGCGCGCGTGTGTGTGTGTGTTAAATGAAACTGCGCGTCGACTGCCCCATTTATTCACAGAACATGTAGGATTTGTATTTAAATTGTACTATTATTGCGGTTTAATATACACACAGTAGTCTATCACGATTTAATTTCAAGTGTACTGAACTGCTATATCGCGAAAATCATAGTAACCGCTAAACTACATGAAGCTCTTGCACCTTTTTTTTCTTTCTGGAATACTTTTTTCATTCTTTCAGGGGAGGGGGGTAGTTTGGTAGGGGAACAATTTGGGGAAGTTAGAAGGGTGAAATCGCAAATGTTAAAATCGTCCCGTGAGGATGCCCGAAAATCAGCTGTGTGTTCACCATGGCAACAGTAACTACACTGCGCAGAAACACGGTTATTTTTTGTTAGGTAAAACATAACAAGAACACAGTAATGGATGTTACTGTACTCTTGCTTTGTTTCACTGGGGCTTTTTGCAGTTACTGTACAAACGACCACCATTTTTCTCCAAAACGACACACATTTGAGATAAGATCTTTTGTCACATAACAAAGGATGCCTTGAATGTCATGAAAATGATAACTCATTTTTGACAAAAAATGCAGTTACTGCCTTTTTGCTTTGTAGAGCAGAACAGTATACACAGAGCCCTTTCTCCAGGAGCCATTCGACGCTCTTAATGCAAAATCAATCAATATCTATTTTAATGGAAATCTATAGAGATGACGATACAGAAGCCTGTTTTTATCATCAAAGAGCACTGAAACGTAATCATGCATTCTGATGAAATGGTGTCATACTGAAAGGGCTTGATGAGATATTAAATGCACTGAAGAATGAGACGGCAGTGGAAACATGTTAATGTGTCATATTGCAGTAGAATCAGAACAACTCCCATCTTGATTACAAATAAATACTACATTTGGAATATACCTGACAAGAGGTGTTTTATTTTGTCATGTACACTTTCTTAGATTACATTGAGTGGTCAAATAAAATCAGAAACAGTTAAGTAGACATGGACAACAAACAAGCATTTCTTTAAAGCATCTAGAAGCAAGACGGCAGAAGCTCAGAGCTGTTTTGCGGTGAGAGAAAGACGTGTCTCTTGGAAACAGTGGTTTCGAGTCCTGCAATCCTCATTTCCACAGGGTCTGAGTGGATGTTTTCACACATTCAGAAACGTCTAACTTCCTCCCGCTGTTGCACATCTTGGCCAGGTTCTGCAGGGGTACGTAAAGAAAGGCGGTTTAAATGTAAATGTCGATCATATTTTTGCTTAAAGGTCACCCAAAACTGTCAGGTGGTTGCTTTTGACATTGGCTGTCATGAGGCCATTATAACCTTTTGGCCTCATGACAGCCAATGTCAAAACCAACCAGTTTAATGTAATGTTAACCCACAAAGCTAAGCGGTTTCTTAAGTTTGATAATTAATCTGCTATGTCATGTTTATGACATTTATGACAATTTATGTTGTCTTGATAAACCAATACATCATAACCTTACAGTGTCTTGGTTATGTGTTATGTCAAGTTGTCATAACAAAGACATCTCAAACAATGTCATATTTGCATTAAAATGTCATAATTGAGCGAATGACACTTAATAAAAGTTGTCATTAACCTGCATAAAACCTCCTTCATATTCATGACACGTGTCATGTCATGATAATGAAGGTGTCATGTCAGTCTTATGCACATCCCTTCAAGTAAAGTGTTACCCTTTCTTTCCTAAGCTGAAGAGAAATTTGAGGAAAACACTCCAGGATTTTTCTCCATCTAATGCATGTGAATTCTGCTCAGCGTAGACCATTTTTGACCGTCCAAAATCCAGATTTAGGAAGCTTTAAAGGGCTCCACAACCACAGCTGACAAATAAGGGTCTATTCAAGTGAAACAATCAAGTCTTTTAAAAATAAAAAAATTCTACCTTTCAACCAGAAACGCTCTCCTTGGTCCAGCTCTGCAAAGTGCATTCAAGAGAGTTGAGTTCACGACCCCTCGCGTGACGAGAGCTGGATTCAAGGTGAGCATTTGTGGTTAAACAGAACATCGTTGTTTCGCTACAGGAGACCCGTGCGGAGCCCTATGAAGCCGCCTAAATACAGATTTTGGACCGTCAAAAAAGGTCTACGTTGAGCACCATTCACTCGTATCCTGAAATATTTTTCCTTCAAACCCTTAATTTCTCTTCATCTGAGGAAAGAAAGTCATTCTTGGGGTGAGTACATCTATTTTTTTGGGAGAACCATTCCTTTATTGCACACACTTTGTGTTGATGGATTTGCTATCGAAACAGAATGTCATGGTGGAACCTTTTTAAGATAGTCACCGGCACAACTCTACTCTGAGACTCTACATAGAGTTCAGCGGGAAGGAAAGAGCATTAACATGGGGTTGAACATGGTTTCCAAACTTTTGTCAGCCGAACCCCTTCGACCTAGAATATCTATTGAAGCCACCCGAGATTTTCAACTAATGTTTCGATAATTTACAACACATTTGCATGTTCACGGTTCTCTGATGTCAGATAAATAAACAAAATGTAATCTTTTTTTAGCAAGTGTTTTATTTTGATTGTTTTAAAATAACTTTGTTAGAATTTTACAAATGAGATTTATCAACTCATGAAGCCCAGTTTTAGTAGTAGATTGTCTCAAAGCTAACCCACACGCTTTAATTTATGGGGTCTACTAACAATCCAGCACACACAACGCTGCATGAAGATGTTTGAGCAGCAACGTGAGGATGACTTACACTAGCAGCTCTTGCGATGCTGTTGGGAGACTGAAGAGCCGCCAGTTCATTAAGGATTCTCTTCAAATCACTGTCACACGGTTCTGCTGAATGACAGGACAACAACAGTCATGATCACATTAAAACAGACAGAATTTGCTTTATGCATGCAGCGTAATCATTTACATTCCTATGAGGATAAAGCCCTATTCGCACGGGATAAGTATTACCTGGTGACCTCTAGTCATTTGTAATAATTGCGGAGGTTGTCTGTGATCTTAATCCCGTGCGAATCGGCCATGTCTGTGATTTGTAAAGTAAAAATTCCCCCGCAAATGACCTACCATACACCGAACACCGAGGTCCTGTGATAATACTAGTCCAGTGCGAATCGGCATCTCTGTGATTTTGCGGGCTCGTATATCGTTTTTGTTTCCTGTGCGCTTTTGTATCAGTCTTTCGCGAATAATGGAGTGTTTTGATAGTGGGTGGTTGGTCATATCGCTATGCACCATACATACAACTATACAATTTGCAGAAAGTGAAAGCTGAAAACCATCAGAAGAGCGAAAACAAAGAGAATGATTAGATGGAGATGAATGACATGTATACCAGCATGCGGTAAGGAACATTATTCGGTTTATGATACATCATACAGCTAGACCTGTAACTACAAGACATTTCCAAGCAATAGCCTATTGACATCATATCCGGGAGATAAGTCAGTAAATTCGAGTAAAATCACAGGCTTTGCTTATCCCGTGCGAATGCGCCACACGAAATTCAGATGTGAGGGGGTAGGGGGGTAATTTCTAAATCACACGTGGTCCCCAGGTAATACTTATCCCGTGCGAATAGGGCTTAAGACTGATAATTAGTACATACTAGGGGTTGAACGACTTAAGCCTGGTTCACACGGCAGGATAATTAGGCCGATTTTAGCCCTGATTTACCCCTTCCGACAATCTTAAGTATGCTCTGATTATCAGAAAATAATCTGATCAGATATTCCTGCCGTGTGTGGTGTGTTAAGAGTGCTCTCGTCTGCTCGGAAGGACGTCGGGACCGCTCCGATCTCAAATCGGGGATATCCAACATGTTGGATTTATTTGGCCCGATTTCTCCTCGTGTGTGGCGTCCCCCGGGGACAAACGAGCACGCAGCCTGTGGACTGTGGCGTGTAGCCAATCAGAAAGCGAGGTGACGAGGCGCAGAGGAAGCACCGGGAAACAATATCAAAACAGCCGTCCATGCTCGCGTTGTCTCCACTTCTTTGACCATCGCCTTTTCTTTTGATAACGTTTTTTTTTTTTTTTTCGGTTAAAAACAAACTACAAACTATCGCCACTGCATCCTCTTCGTCCGCCATGATTGTTTACTCTGAAGTCACGTTTGATCTCGAGGGATTTTGCGAGATTTTCCGTCTGACCTGGGAATGCTCTGGAGTCAAATCGGTTCATGTGTGATGTGTTGACAGGGTATCTGCACACTTTTTAAAGTCAAATTTAAGGCTTTTTAAGACCTTTTTAAGACCTGAAGAAATCAAAATTAATACCTTACATTAGGGGTGCGCAATATTGACAAAAATATGTCTCAATATTTTCAAAGTTTTGTTGTTGATAATTAGATGATATTTTACTGATTGTGTTTGTGTACTGGTACCATGGCTGGTTTAGGCCTGTTGTTGACAGCTGACTCACGAAGATATTCATATTTTTCATATTCTATGCAGTGGTCAGTTCACAGCAGTAAAAGAAATTAACATTTTTTATTAAAGGCCAATATTTGCAACCTTAAATTGAGTTCCAGGGGCATTTTCACCCATATATGGACTTTTTTTTTAAAAAAATTTTATTTAGAGGTATGCATCACCTTTTATGTCAAATTCTAACATTCAAATTAAATTATATTAGAATAATAACACAATACCACTGTTACCAGTTAAATTAAATCATTAAATCAAAATCCATCTTTGCAGTGCAGAGGAGACACAGAAGCAGCATCAGAACTGGCACTAATATATTTATACTCCATTTACAATTGCATGAATAAAGCTATGATATATTCAATTCTTTCTATTCTTAATTCAATATTTAAATATGAACTGATTTCTAATTGTAACATTTTAATTACAGGGTTTAAATGTGAAACTAAAACTGCCAGTAGGTGGCGGCAAGTCACTGTCTCAGGGAGTCATTCATTCATTCAACCGATTTGTTCAAACGGCTGATTCATTCAGGAACTGCAAGTGATTGTTCATTGAATCGCTAAAATGATTCGTTCAAAACGCGGATTTCAGTCAAGAAATCATCGCTGTCTTTTGCATTGAGACTCTGCTACGGTTTCATTTTGAAATTCTCGTCAGCGAAATAAAGGGAAAGCAAACAATATTGTTTATAAAATGTAACAATGTTAATTTAACTGTTATATAAAATAAATATCATATTTGCTATTGTGCACGGGAAAACAGCCCTCTTGCTGATGTAATATTGTATGATAACAACATATGATATATAAAATACAAAAACTTTATACGTCTATTAGTGAACATACCTATAGCTGCACTGACACATCACGCAGTGAAAGCAAGCATGAGAGACAAATGCGATGTCAGCTCGCAGTGCGCCCTCGTACATAGTTAACGTTAAAGTAAAACAATGATTACAATATCATAATAGACAATACACATCGCACACCACTACGCACATAAAGAATGAACTTACAATTGAACTGAAATTAACCAGCTTTCTTCTCCTCTCCTGCTGTTTCGCGTGCAGGAGACAGACGTAATGCTGGCGCGAATGTGACGCGAAATGTCAAGTGAACGAGCAAATCCACAAAGAACGAATAATAAATAAAAAAGTACGCTAATTAGATAGTTTTAATTTGGAAAACATTTAGATATGTCTAACTCAAATTGCCATCGAAAATTTAAGACCTTGCATAAGTAAAAATAAGACTTAAGACTTTTTAAGGCCATAAATTTTCAAAATCTAATTTAAGACTTTTTAAGGACCCGCGGACACCCTGGTTGATTTTGCCGTGTGGCTGCGCACCACACGCTGTACGTGTCTCTCAGGTTTGGAAAATCGACCGACAATTTTAAAATCGTCCCGTGTGAACCAGGCTTTATACGAATGCAGCTACTGTTAATGTTGACTAAGCAGTTTAAATTATACACACCTTGTAACTGCGTCATTATTTAATATTTTACCACAGCCGGTACACACTGACACACCGCGCTTCCTCTCAGTGTGTGCGTGCGCGTCTTTTGCATCAGTATCAGTTACTTCTGCATCAGTAAAATGCGATCGGTTCATTTCAGTGTCAAGTTGTAATCACGGATCGAATCAAATGAAGATTTTATCAGCTGGTTCAGTGGCCAATTGTTTGGAGATAGTAATTTAGTAATTTTGCCTCAGGTACCGATTCCGAGACGACCTGGAGGAGGTGCTCTGAGTTCGGCTGCTCCCGAACCGTGCCGCGGTTCGTGTGAATGTGAAAGAATCACGGACTCGGGTGCGCACTTAGTAGAGTGACCTGCGCATGCGTTTTAGCTGATTATGATGTATTTAGTTAAATAAAACACATGTAAGGGATGATAGTGTTGATGATTTACCTTGGATACGAGCCAGAGTGAGTCTGCAGTGTATTCGCACACACACATAGCGCGTGGACTCAGGCCAACAAATTATTGTAAGTCCACTGTCTCCTGCGTTTGCAATCAGCAGAAAGCCAAATGCGATACACAGTAAACCTGTGTTGTTCACTCAGCTGCGCATAATAACACCAAATTAATAAAAAACACAATATATTGACCCGCGTTCTGTTTTCTATCATGCGTCGTGCATGACGTAAGATGCACGCAAACGTACCAGGATTCGATAGAATCAAGTTGAGTGTGAAACCAGGCCAACGCTGCGGGGGGCGCCGGGAACAATCACGCTCGGGCCGCAGCAAACGATTTATTTCGCCATTTAATAAACTAAATATTCAGTCAGATAGGTATTTGTTGTGAAAGAAACCCCAAATTATCCAAAATTTAAGCACTTTTCAAACCTTGAAAACACGACATCAAAATTCAAGCATTTTCAAGGATTTCAAGCACCCGTACGAACCCTGGAAATAGTATTTTTGAGAAATATCGTTTTAAAATGTAAAATTGTTTTGTTCTACATGCGCACCATGTATTCTTGAATTAATGAATAACTAGTAGTCAATTATAGGAATTATTAAAGAGGTCCTATTAAGCTTTGTTACATGTTCATCTTTCTTTAGTGTGTCGCTGTTTAAGCATGAAAAAGCTCTGCGAAGTTGCGAAGTCCCTTCAGCGGGATTATCTCTATATCAGTGTCAGTGTTTCTGAACTCCCTGAAACGCCTCCACTGTAGTCTCGAGTTTTCTTCCGGGAACAAACGCGTCACAATATTCCCAATAATTCCTGCCTAATGCATATGCAAAAAAAGAGGCGGGGCTTGGTTGAGTTGCGTTGTTGCTAGGGATGCACCGAATATTCGGCCACCGAAAATGGCCCAAAAGTGCTTTTTTGTCCGAAAGACTTTGATCACAGAAACAATACGGCCGAAATCTTGTGATGACGCACACAGAAACCGCAACCTGCACGTGCTTGTCTGAAGCAACATGTCAGCGGTGTGGACGCATTTCAGTATATCTGAACCCACGAGGAGACGGAAGCTTTCGCCTGCCTCCGCAGCGCGTGTCTCCACAGACAGCGCGCGCACCTCTCCAAACGGTCGAGGCGTTTATACTTGACGTGCTCGCCGTTGTACTATTCCTTGAAACGACAGGGAGCGACTCAAGTAACTGTCCTCTAACCATCAGGAATCGGTGAGAAGAAGAAAGATCAACACGTGAAAATGTTTATTTTTTAGTATACCACCACCAATACAAAAATAATCATGTAAAACCCAGTAAACCCTGAGATTATTATTTGTGACATTACAAAAAAATATGTAAATGGGAACATGCATGTATACAACTAAATTAACGCTCTTAAATATTTTCTAATTTCACTAAACATATTTCATTAAGTTTTATGTACATTTGTATTAAACATGGACCTTTGTTCATTAAAAAGGCTTTTTATGCTATTGTTTGCTCATTTTTTTAAATGTAAGCAACTAATTTAGACATGCAAACTGGGTGCTGGTGTGATGAGAAGTTCGTGCTCGGCTTTGTTTTAGAGAACATTTAATTTTAAAAACTTTCTGCAGGCCAGTAGATTATTATTTAATGTACACATGAGTGGGGTCAAGTTAAACATTTAAGTTTCAATTTGATTTTACACTGTGCATTGTTGCAATGTGCTAAATAAATATTTGCATAATTTGTAATTGATTTATTCTTTGAAAATTGTTAATAAATTTATGCAATTGCAATGACTTGATTTTAGTAAAGTTTGTACACAGTCATAACCATAAATGCAATGGTACTAATAATTGGCATCATTTCTTTCGGTGTTTCGGTTTTTGGCCTTGGTTTCCTCTTTTTCGGTTTCGGCTTTGGCCAAGAGTTTTCATTTCGGTGCATCCCTAGTAGTTGCAATGTCCAAGAACGTTTATTTTCCACCTTTGCACATTATGTAATTAAGTGCTTGCGAAGGTGGTTTGATCAGCTTGTTCCGGTTGACTCATTATCGGATTTGGGCTCGAACTGATAGGTGCTTGATAACTGTGCTTTTCGGGAAGCGGGTTTTAAAGAAAACTAAACTAAAACAGAGTGTTCAGACAGACGGTGAAAACAGGTGCTGCAACAATTTAAATTATAAGAAAAATAAGGTTTTTTGAACTTTAAAAGAGGAAAACGTATTCTAGTAGACCCAATAACACCATAAACAAAATTATGAACCTGTAAATGAGCATAATAGGACCCCTTTAAAAAGAAATATTATGATATAACTACATTTTGCAGCTGAAGACGCTGCCATTTTGAGTGTTAACGCATTGTGTTACAGAGTCAGAGCTTTCATGTTTCAAATTCAGAGTTTACAAGTTTCAATTACAAGTTCTACAAGGAAGTCGAAACCTTGCAATTACGGTAATTCCATCAAGGCATGAGCGTACTTTAAAATACTACTTTATCATGGTCATATGATCAGACATTTTTGATTGTGGAATAAATTAATCGTGCAGCAAATATACCCGCAAACAGGCTAATTCTACAATAGCATTGACATCAGCGAAATCAGTGTTGCATTAACCAGCAAAAAAATTGGTTTTAAACATCTTTAGATGTGTGATTGCTTTCAGAAAACATTTGTTAATTTTCAGGAGACTGTTGTTTGCACATATTAGCACGTACCTGGCTCAGGTGCATGTTGCAGTTGCAGGTATGGATGATCGAGGAGTTCTGCTATGGAAATCCTTCCTCTAGGATTGCGAACTAAACACCTCTGAAATCAACAGAAAGACAGTAAGCACTGTACTATGAAACTGTTGAGGTCATTGATTGACTACGTGTACATGTGCAGCAATAATGTGATCATTTCCAATTATTTATATTTGTAAGGATGTTTCCTAGGGGTGTAACGGTTCACAAAATTCACGGTTCGGTTCGATACACGTGTCACGGTTCGGTACGTTTTCGATACGGCAAAAAGAAAGAAATGCCAGAGAAATTTCCTTGATTTAATTTTTTTTATTATATTTTTATTAAAACTAACATCAGAGTATGATTTTTTTTATTTTACTTTGAGCAATGATGGAGCTATACTTGACTTTTTTTAGGAGCATATAAAACAAAACAGCTCCTTGGACAAAATGAAATGTAATATTGTAGTAGTTATAAACAAAGGTTTATTTTAGTTCAGATTAACATTTGAGGGCAGCAACTGTATTCATATTGTCAAAATAAAACCGACGTGATGTTACTTGAAAGCATTATAGCCGACTATTCCTGCCAAACTACCATGGTTACAGTTAGTAGTGTTACTACAGTAAACCCATGGTGAATGTTGCTGATCTGTGGACACTGAACAGTTCATTCATGGCACAATGTTTCTTCCTGGTTTCCACGTCAGCGCTGTTTGATCCGTTAATAACAGAGAAGTGTGAATGTTTCTCACTAGATCTCGCAGCGATGTCATTACTTCAGTGGCGAATGCTTTCTTTACTGGATCTCGCTGTGTAGTGACAGTGCTGATGATTAAGATCGGCTCGCGCTGCATTGGTCCAAACTGATAAACGGTCCGTCAACCACACAATAACGAGTAGCTCAGTTTCGTTCCGCTTACATTGCATTTGCCATTTGATGTTGGGCAATGTTGTGGTCACGCCAGCGTCTCTCACATTATGAGCGTGCTTGCCCACGCGTAACGCGCCTACATTTGAAATAACGAAATTTTGGTCGGCAGGAAAAATGGTCCAACGGTTCGGTTCAAAAATGCGTACCGAAAACCGAACCGAAAGCCTCGTAACGAACGTTTCAATACGAATACGTGTATCGTTACACTCCTTATGTTTACATGACATGATCAAACCTCTTCACTCCTGTTTACATGCAATTTTCATTATTCTGATTATTTGCTAGAAATTGTGGTTATTTTTACTGCCATTATTCACAAAGCCCAACGCACTACTCACATCCAGCAGGTTTGTCACTGGCCACGGATTTTATCTACTTGCGTCAAATGCAAAACACATTTCTATGGACGTACTGGATTATTTTCAGTGACACACATAAAAATGTCTTAATTTCGATGTTTTCGACCATCAATATGTGGCATTATATTCATGTCAACCAATGTTGTCTGTTTCCTCAGCACCCCAAAAATGTGATGCCTTATTTACCGAATTTGCACGACAACATCATCTGTGTACGTCACAACTCACAAGCACATTCGCTCTTTGGTCAGAGTGGAATAGATGTGATTAAAGTGTTTACATGCCTGTTTATTGTGATTAAAATCAGTATATGCCACATATTATGATTATCAAAGTATTGTGTGTACAATCACAATACCTCCTACATCTCATTACAAATCGCACCATGTAAACGTAGTCAATGACTGTTCAGCACAGCCAAATATTCTGCACACCTTAAGTACATCAAGAAGGTCCTTTTCTGGAATATCGGGGAAGTCGATCTCATGGGACGTGTCTATGATGGCATGGATTTTGCTTATCTGATTGGTGATGCTCTGGAATGGAGTCTTTCCATAAGTCATGCAATACAGGATACATCCCAGAGACCACACATCCCCTTTAGCACTGATCTGTGGACAGCAGAGGAAGGAACGACGGGATCAGACTGCGTAATCTACCATTATACATGGAACACATTAATATCAGAAGCCGATAATGATGAAATATGAACTCTTCTCACCTTTGACCCAGGCTTTCCATTGGAGGACGTGTCTTTAATGGCCTCTGGTGGCATGTAGTTTAGAGTCCCCACCTGACGCACATCATAAAAAACAAGTAAATCAAGTAGAACAGACCAGAAACGACATTTCTCTGTAGATCACAGTTCTGTTCCAACCCAACCTGTGAGTCCTTCATGATGCTGGTCACGTCAGGTTGAATACGGTTGGCGATTCCAAAGTCTATTAGTTTCAGCGAAGCATCCACAATCACAAAATTAGCTGGCTTTAAATCACTGTGGATGATGCCTTCAAATGAAAAATGCAAAGAAATTAATCAATTAAAAAGTGCAATAATTACACTAGATTTTTACATTATGTACAAAGAATATTAAGTGTTTTTCTATGAAACACGCCCACCCGGTACTCAGAAAACCCTGAAAAGTGACGCAAAACAAACACCCCAAAATCAGTGTTTGAATAATTGACAAACTAAAACCATAAAAAAAGCATTTTTGTTACTTGAAATAAACATCTGAGAGAAAACAATGAAATAAAACAAAGAAGAAAAAAAAAATTCAGCTAGTTGCCAGGGCAACATTTTCATTTAGTTTACCTCGATGTATTTAAAAAAAAGTTAAAACTAATAAAAATCAATACAAACTATACAGACGTGTATATATAAAACTTTAAAGGTTCCAAAAGAACAAAATTTAAACAATGAGTCAATACATCATCCATCCTTCTTCCAAAATGTGTTTTTGTCTGACCCTGATTCACTATGGTAAGCCTAATGTTTGCGTTTGTATTTTAGATCTAGCAGGATGGTACTCGTGGGAAATTGCGTACATGCGTCACTCGCCCGTGTGTGTCTCGTCATATCCGTAAATAGAAAAAGTTGCTCCGGCTACTTTGACGTGTGTCTGGTGTTTGAGTGGCAGAGGTCAGTCTCACAACGAGTGAGAAAGGATGACATGGAGCAGCTAAATCTCAAACCTCCAGGGAATCACCCGTTTTAAACACATGCTGAACAGAGGAGCGTCTGCTGGGGAAGAGAGAGCGCGGCAGAGCTCGTCAGAAAACAAGAATCAACCTTAGCTTGGCTTTTCGGAGATGGTGAGAACTAAAGCTGCGTTCACCAGTCCTTCCAGAAAAACGCAGAGTTTTTTTGTGATTGTTGCGGGCAAAAATCCTTGATTATGCGGCCCGTTTTCTTTAAAAATGCGATGGAATATGCGGGATATTTATGCAATTTTATGCAATGAAACTGCGGGAACTTTCTGAAAGAGAAAAAAAAGTGATTCCCCCAACACCCTGTTCTCACTAGGCCACTACCTTAATGTAAAGAGTCATTTCTTATTACTTCCTATGATAAGCAAGCATAACTACATCACAGAAAGTGCTGGAATATTTAATTTTGTAATCTCATCTTGTTGTATTTCAGACTGTAACGAGTGGAAATCAGGTGTGGCCCCTTTAAGAGCTGCACGCTCCTGTTGAACTGTCTGCAGTGTTATATTGTATGCGCCATGCGCCTCGAACACCACATGTGTGCGGGTCATTTCTGTTTGATGCTGCTACTTTTATCTTATTGTGTTTACTAAGTAACGATGTGGACGGTAGAACGTGTGACAGACAGTTATATGAGTTCGATTTGGGAATAAAGTCCGAGTTGTGAGATGCCAATCGCCTCCGTGAGTCTGTCTGGCCTCTGCAATAACTTCAGCTGTGAGCTATCCCTATTTTTCTTCCCGACACAACGCGTTACAAGACCTTAATAAACACATCAAACTTACAAAACATTGATGAGTCAAACCAGTTCTGTAGCTTTACAAAAGGAATATGCTACAACTTCTGTAAAAATGAATAAATGAAATATAAAAAAATAAAGTGTGCTCCTGTTTTACAGCTTTTCGATGATGTTCACGTCGCATAATTACATCATTTCATAACTTCTCATTCAATGGTATCGTGGCGCTTTGTCGCTTGGAGTGTGAACGCAGCTTAAGGGATTTGAAATTTTGTAGAAGAGACAAAGAGATGGCGTTTTTATTACTCAACAGCCGAGTAAGGTTTTTATTTTATTGAACAGATAAATTGCCATATGTAGCTCTCTAACAAAAGCATCATCTATTGTGAAGGGTCATTTCCTTATGGTTGTTGTTGTGCTTCATTTATTTAAAGGGATACTAATACAACAAGCTTTGTATTAGTAGAAAACCTGTAGTATTTTCATATTACCGTGCTTTCCACCCTCATATCCCCCTGAGACGAGAGATTTATGTATTTTTTGTCTGGAAAAAATCCTCCGATGACGAAAAAAAATCGTCATTTTGCTTCATCGGAGGATTTTTTGGCCAGAGGCTAAAGACTACAGTCAGTAGTAGAGGCTGTTCCCCATCTTCTCAACCCGCCCATAGAGGATGGGATCTCACCGATCTCACTCACAGAATGGACACATAGTGTCAGACATCTTTTTTGGAAGCTAAGCTAGCAGGCTCTTGTTCTGTGGAGAAAGCTGAGTAGTAGGGGTTACCACCATCCTCTTTTTCCCGGACATGTCCGGCCGTCGATGTCCGGCATTCAGCTTTTGCTTTCTGCAGTCGCCATTCATTGTTTACATGCACACCTTTTGTTTCAATCTAACTGAATTCATTCCGATTGGTGAATCTGAATGTAGTGTTTACATGAACGCTAAACAAGTGATCGGTTGATGTGCGTTTTAACATTGCTAAGAAAGTTCCCGCTCCTCCGTGAGAGATACGAGACCGGTGCGTCTCACAGGTGTCTCTCATCAGTAATCACGCCGCTGTTCTCCCGCGGCCCTCACTCGTCCTGCTCGCCACAGTAAACATGATGAATGGCGACTGTAGAACGCAAAAGCCGAATCCCGGACATTTTGGGTGATCTCGAAATCCCGGGCAGATTCATCACTAGAGGTTGACCGATTCATCGGTTTTGCCGATTAATCGGCACCGATAGTTGTTTGGTGGAACTATCGTTATCGGCAAAAATCCACACCGATAGTTGCTGGAGCGGCTGAGAAGTGCGCGCTGTCATTACACAGCACGAGAGCGCTCAGAACAGAAGAGACTGCTGGCATTATACAGAGTGAGAGCGGCCTCTAGAGGACAAATAACAAACTATCACTGGCTGAGTTGTTTACGTTAACACGTGAGGCAGCGCGCAGCACGGAGAGAACACGCAGCGAGAGCGCTGACATTTAAAACACCGACAGCGAAACGGTATGAATACATAACACTAAAGTACATATTGCCATATCATTACAAAGTAATTCATTTGTTGACTAGATGCTGCATCAGCAGAGAAAGAACACCAGTTTGCCGTCGAGGCTGTGAGGACTCTAACATTACCTCAGTCAACCGTTAATGCAATGTGACAAAAACACACGCAGACCTGACCCAAATGTTTTATGGCGCAATTGTTACTATCTATTTGCATTATTTTTATCCGGCTGGTCACTTTTATGCATTCATTAGCCGACGAAGTTGCATATTTAAAACTAGTGACGTGATTGCTTTCTCAACATTGTTATGTTCATGCAGCCGACAGAAACGTAAACTAATCAGAAACGCGTTCGATTTAAGATCTTTTTAATCACTACAATACATCTTGTTATTTTGATTAGATAATCATCAAGTGTTCTAAAATATAGAAGCAAATAAAGTGAGAGACTATAGGCTAGATTACGTATACATAATACAGGTCTTTATTACATTTTAATGGCCATCTTTAAGCACGACTCTTTGGAATCATATGAAATGGTAACACTTTACAATAACATTCCAGTTTTAGCATTAACTAAGGTTAATACAAGTTGTAGAAGAATTATTCATTGTTACAGTAGTTTGTTCATTTCAACATTTACTAATGCATTTGAAATGGAGTTTTAATTCTTATTTTATCTTTTATTGAACTAACATGAATGATAAAGGTACAATTGTGTTGCTCATATTAATACATGCAGTAAAAAGGTATATTGCATTATGCATATAGTTCATGAAAGCTAGTTAATACATCCTTCTTTACAAATGGGACTTGCAAAGTGTTACCTATTAAATGTACGCATGTTTCTAGGTTATAGCTAACGAAACCTGTAATATTTTCATTATTTTCTGTATAAAGTTTTAATATATTCATATTTATATATTTATTTAATTGAGCACATTTCAGTTCAGCACTGTTTTATTGTGAGTATGATGTTTGTTTTTAATCCAGTATCCAGTAAAAAAAATATCGGTTGAATTATCGGTTATCGGCATGTACGGTCAAACCTAGATATCGGTATCGGTAAAATCCACTATCGGTCGACCTCTACTCATCACGGAGACTCACTAGTAGCCTAGACCTGTTTAACTACTGCGCTCTGTTACCGGTAGGCGTGGCCTCCTAGGGCAACGAAGCAAGTGCATTCTGGGACTTGTTGTCTTTCATCCACATAAGCCAAAAATAAATTTTCTGGCTTTTCTCAGTCTAGAAAGCTCTAAATTCAAAAATAATTTCACATTTCTTCTACATAAATGACCCATTTTAAATACACATTCATCTTTCCAGAGGTGAAGTATCCCTTTAAGGAATTTTACTGTCAAAGATATGGCGACAATATCTGTAATATTGAATGTATCGCCCAGCCCTAAGCGAACGGCCCTGAATGCTTAGTTGAAAAGAATGAGAAATAGCAAAAGTGATGGTTTAGAGAGTGCGAGAGGTGATGGTCACCATGTTTGTGGATGGTATGCACCGCCTCCAGCATATTCCTCCAGTAACATTTCCTATCCAGCGGGTTGACGGACTTGCGGTTGCGTAGCCAGGTGTTGAGATCCAGGTGGCCGCACTCCATGAGCATGTAGATGTAGCTACTGGTGATCTCACTGCAAGCAAGCAGGAACACAGCTCATCATTTACATTGTTTCCCAAGCACAACACAAGGCACGTTTCCATTACAGATTTGTGCAAAATTTTTGAGATTTTTTCTAAATGTCGGCAAAATCTATTGCGAAATGACGGCGTTTCCATTAACCGATGTTATGCGACTAAAACGTCATTTTTCCTCTCATGATAAGTCATTCCAAAAATCATGGCGACGGATGTTAATAGGTTAACGGATATCCCAGCCGCTGCACTGGCCATTATTATTAATCGAAGGCGATGTATGCGTGTTATCCAAGCATTAATGGTAAGGAAAGACCCTTATACTTGGAGCGGCTGGTGTTTCTGGGTGTTTCTCCCTCATTTCTGCTTCGAGCTCTTAATTGTGGCATTTCTTTGAGCTTCAGAATCCAGTATTCTTGTAATTCTTTTGTATTTTATGAACTTAATAGAGAACTCTGTCTCATATTATGTCCAAACACACCGCGTCATTTACGTCAGGTGTCCTGTAAATGCGCAAAAACTGTTTCGCAAAATATTTCTTTTTCGAATTGCCTGAAAAACCACCTCATGTGAGCGTAAAACATTTTTTGCGAAATTGATGCGTTTCCATTGGATGTATTTTCAATTCACAATTTGCGCAATTTGAAGGATAATGGAAACGAGGCTACAGTCGTGATGCTGGTGATTTAAAGACACACTTACTAGTCATAGAGTTTAATGATCTGGTCACTGTACTGTTGAAGATGCTTCAAGTGCTCAATCTCATTCTTATAGCTTTCCACTGCCTGGGCATCAGCTTCCTCTAGATTCACATATTTCACAGCATACACATGCTTCTTATGGTCAAAAACCTGATAGACCTAAAAAGAAAAATATTTTATTTCTGTTACCCACAATAAATCGTATGAAATGGAGAATTATACACTCAACACGTCATTCTTTCGTACCTTACTGGAGCCGCCTCGACCGATCATCTTGAAAATGAAGAACTGTTTGCCCTTGATTGTGATGGATTCATTTGAGAAAGCGGAGGAGGGGGTCTGGAGGGTGAAAGATTGTTACAAAATTAATTATAGATCACAGAGGCAGAAATGAAGCCGAGAGCAACATAATACCCACACTTCCCTTTTATCCACCTGACTCTCTGGTATTTTTGAGTATTCAATTTTCATTAGTTATAATGGAATTCTTGATATCAGGAATGTATTTTTTCTAGTAAAAAAGCATAATTCTTGATATCCACAATTGCATTTTCACTAGTTAAATTCTTCCATTCAAAGACAATGACAGATATCAATGATTTCTTACAACTGATAATTGAAATTCCACTTTTACAAATGTCTACGAACTGATTATTACGAGTAAAACTGTTAATTTGACCAATCATTTTGCTAGATAAGACCCTTATTCTCCGGCTGGGATCGTGTAGAGCCTTTGAAGCTGCACTGAAACTGCAATTTGGACCTTCAACCCATTGGTTCCCGTTGAAGGTCACTATATGGAGAAAAATCCTGGAAAGTTTTCCTCAAAAACCTTAATTTCCTTTCGACTGAAGAAAGAAAGACATGAACATCTCGGATGACGTAAAGGTTGAGTAAATTATCAGGAAATTTTAATCCTGGAGTGAACTAATCCTTTAAGTAAAATGCTACCGGTATATTGACTTACAAAGTCAAATCGGCTTACAAAGGTATAACATATTAGCCTGGGTTTCCCCATACTGCCTTTGCGATTTAATTCACGCTGCTAGGTAGTCTGCATACCATGGACCAGATTTTCGCCTCAGCGAGGGGACCAATCACAGAACGGGGAGGGAGCAGCAAGACGATGACGCCGTCTATGCGACACACCGAAGCAGTTTGTTTATACCTATGGATCAAACATGGCAGCAGACGCGAAGTTACCTTTCGATGCAGCCTTAGATATTGTTCTAAGTAGTTTAGAACGCAAATAAATCTCTGACCCATCGTCTTCTTCCTCGTCTAATTTCTGTCGCTTTGTAATACGCTGGCTACTGGTGTAATCGTCGTGATTCTTTGAATAGTGGAAGACCACCAGAGACTGTCAGTACATGGTGGAAGGAGTTGTGTCTCGCTCATCACATCAAGAATCTCGTATTAATTCAGTCACAAGTGACTTTAACCAATGACGTGTCGGAAGCGATATCAGTTCTAACAACGTCATGGTCGGTTTCCTAGTCATTTTCAATCCAAGTGACCAAAGATTCTGGCGGTCTTCCACCATTCATAACCATTTCTATTTCACTGTTCCAAACCACCAAAGATGGTCAGTACATGGTGGAAGATCAATACAGCCAAGTCACAAGGATATGATAGCTTAAACACATTGGAGCTGATCAAAGGAATAGGAGCCACATTAAAGGGTTAGTTCACCCAAAAATGAAAATGATGTCATTAATGACTCGCCCTCATGTCGTCCCAAGCCCGTAAGACCTCCGTTCATCTTCGAAACACAGTTTAAGATATTTTAGATTTAGTCCGAGAGCTTTCTGTCCCTCCATTGAAAATGTATGTACGGTATTCTGTCCTTGTCCAGAAAGGAGATAAAGACATCATCAAAGTAGTCCGTGTGACATCAGTGGGTTAGTTAGAGTGTGTTGAAGCATCGAAAATACATTTTGGTCCAAAAATAACAAACACGCACATGCATGTCAGTCAGCGCGGCATCGCACGTCAAGTTCATAGAGCTTTATTCAGTCCATTTTAAAATCTGATTTTGGCCGCCTCTCAAATTGGGTTTAACCATAGATTTTACCTAAGAAGTTCAAGCAAATGCGCTAGAAATCCACGCTCATTCAAGGATGTGCATTTATTGCATGGAGAAAGCGCTGACACTTGCAGGATTTCATCTGACGGTACTTTTAATTTAACACTAAAAAGTTAAATAAGTCTATCTGAAATTCGACGGGTTTACGGCGTACGTCACTTCCCCAAATTCTAACGTGAGAGCTCAACTCGCATTTGATTGCCGTCTGCATGTTGTCGTCATGGCTGAACCAACAGTTACTCGGAAGGCAAAGATTTTGTAAGAGGACACAAAAAAAAGAAAAAGGGAGAGTGATAAACTAAAAGCCAGGACGAGGATCAACATTGGTCCAGCGTTCGCTCGCTGGCTAAAGGAGGAGGAGGGGTGCCCGACCGATGCTGACCATGGCCGTCATGCTTTTGGACCAACTTAGTAAGTTTAATATACACTCACCTAAAGGATTATTAGGAACACCATACTAATACTGTGTTTGACCCCCTTTCGCCTTCAGAACTGCCTTAATTCTACGTGGCATTGATTCAACAAGGTGCTGAAAGCATTCTTTAGAAATGTTGGCCCATTGTGATAGGATAGCATCTTGCAGTTGATGGAGATTTGTGGGATGCACATCCAGGGCACAAAGCTCCCGTTCCACCACATCCCAAAGATGCACTATTGGGTTGAGATCTGGTGACTGTGGGGGCCATTTTAGTACAGTGAACTCATTGTCATGTTCAAGAAACCAATTTGAAATGATTCGAGCTTTGTGACATGGTGCATTATCCTGCTGGAAGTAGCCATCAGAGGATGGGTACATGGTGGCCATAAAGGGATGGACATGGTCAGAAACAATGCTCAGGTTGGCCGTGGCACTTAAACAATGCCCAATTGGCACTAAGGGGCCTAAAGTGTGCCAAGAAAACATCCCCCACACCATTACACCACCACCACCAGCCTGCACAGTGGTAACAAGGCATGATGGATCCATGTTCTCATTCTGTTTACGCCAAATTCTGACTACCATCTGAATCTACCATCTACCATCTGAATGTCTCAACAGAAATCGAGACTCATCAGACCAGGCAACATTTTTCCAGTCTTCAACTGTCCAATTTTGGTGAGCTCTTGCAAATTGTAGCCTCTTTTTCCTATTTGTAGTGGAGATGAGTGGTCCCCGGTGGGGTCTTCTGCTATTGTAGCCCATCCGCCTCAAGGTTGTGCGTGTTGTGGCTTCACAAATGCTTTGCTGCATTCCTCGGTTGTAACGAGTGGTTATTTCAGTCAAAGTTGCTCTTCTATCAGCTTGAATCAGTCGGCCCATTCTCCTCTGACCTCTAGCATCAACAAGGCATTTTCGCCCTCAGGACTGCCGCATACTGGATGTTTTTCCCTTTTCACACCATTCTTTGTAAACCCTAGAAATGGTTGTGCGTGAAAATCCCAGTAACTGAGCAGATTGTGAAATACTCAGACCGGCCCGTCTGGCACCAACAACCATGCCACGCTCAAAATTGCTTAAATCACCTTTCTTTCCCATTCTGACATTCAGTTTGGAGTTCAGGAGATTGTCTTGACCAGGACCACACCCCTAAATGCATTGAAGCAACTGCCAAATGATTGGTTGATTAGATAATTGCATTAATGAGAGATTGAACAGGTGTTCCTAATAATCCTTTAGGTGAGTGTATCGCTTGCACAATATCTCTATTTTTTCGAATTTGTTGTCTGTCTGGCCATGTTACGGAATCTATCTTGTCCTCCATTTAACTTCATGTAGGCTATCAAGGAATGCTAGTAGAGTAGCGAATTATCAATCTGGTAGCTAGTAGGATGCTATAAGTGATATAAGTCTCAACATACTGCCGTTATTTTTTTGCATTCAGCTCATATTTGTATGCGTGTAAAAGGACAAACAAACTGAAGCCTACAAATAACGGCAGTATGTTGTGAGTTACATCAGTTTTGTTACATGATTTCTCGACTATGCGATTTCATCTCCAACCCTGATCAAACACACCTGACTTTAATTTTAAAGAGATCCTGAAGACGTTAATTGTTTGCGTCAGGTGTGTTTGATTAGGGTTGGAGATGAACTGTGCAGGACAGACAATCGGCAGGAGCAGAATTGGGCACCCCTTGTCTATGCGACTTACCTGATCACACATTGTTTTCTGTGTACTTTTGTTCAATTTATTTTCTTTATATAATTTATATTATTAATCTTATATTTATATAATTATTTTGTTCAATAGTGAATCGATTATCTTTCTTCAACCAACAAGTCAACTACTGTCTGCACACACATAATCTAAAGACACGGGAGGCTGACCAGTTAACTGTTTGTTGACTTTTGCGACAGTGCTGCGGCGCTTGTGGCCTCTAGGGGAAAATTACAGGTCGAGCGCCACTAGTGGCCAAAAGTTCCGCAGTGTGCCTTTAACATAATTTAAACGGATGAGTTGTAAAAAAATTCACCCCCCTCACAGTCGTCATGAAGGCCCAAATAAGCTATATAGACCAAAACCAATTTTTGTACCAGGCTGTAAAAAAAAATTCTGCTGTAAAGTTGGCCATTTTAACATGGGGGTTTATAGGATAGACTCTCCTAGCGGGCCAGTCGATGAATTGCAGTTTAAGTCACTTCCGTGTTGGCTTCACGAGAGAGACTGGAAGGTTGCCACTTGGGAGTAAAGCCATTTTTTTTTATATTTAAAAAAACTCATTTTCACAAGTGGAAAAAGTAATTCTTCGATATCAAGCAAAATACAAATCACAAATACTTCATAAAATATTAGCAGATGTAGATAATGATTAGCAGATGTAGATAATGGAGGTCTCTTAAAAGAAGTTCATCGAGAAATGTATTATTTGCTCATGGCATGTCACATTCACTTTAAACAAAAATAAAAATACTCCTTAAAGTCCCTGTAAAGTCAAAATTAAGTATGTGTTCTGAGTTTGTCACACCACAGAAAATGTGTTATTAGCCACCCAGCCAAATTTGAATGATAAAAAAAGCCGGCAAGTACATCAAATAAGCTATCAAAATCTTGAAAAAGTGTGCATTATACTCTGCTCTCAAACGCTGGGGGCGTGTCCGCTGTGGGGGCGTGTCCGCTGGCTGTGCTGAAACCACGCCCACTCGCGGGAAAGCTGCCGATGGTAATATTAGCTGATACTGCTTTCGGGACGGGGAGATGAAGGCCGAGGCGGGAGATAGTCGGTTCGGCCCATTCACCAGTAACAGCGGATTATCAGTGAATCCCAGTTGTCTCAGACGACAGTTTATAAAACGATCCCGTGTAAAATGATCACTACAGAGGCGGGTGTTGGCGGTGATCCTCAGCTCTCCATCAAGGTTGGCTCTTCACAAAATTAATCCAGCTCTTCTTGATGTGATCATTTTTCGGGAAATTTAAATAAAGATACCGATCTGTTTAGTACATGATCGCATCCAGGTAGTAGCCTACGCATTTCCGTGTCGAAGGCATAGCTAGCTAGCAAACTGTAGGCTGTAGTAACTAATAGTACAGACAGTAACTCGCGATTGAGCGGCGAACTGATGTGAATGTGCTCTATTGTTAGGGGAGGGGCCAGCCTCAGTGGCCTCAGTGCGTCATCAAGTAGGGGCGTGTCCACGAGCTCAGGGGCTCCAGTGCGTCATCAAGTAGGGGCGTGTCCAGGAGCTCAGGGGCTCCAGTGTGTCATCAAGTAGGGGCGTGTCCAGGAGCTCAGGGGCTCCAGTGTGTCATCAAGTAGGGGCGTGTCCAGGAGCTCAGGGGCTCCAGTGTGTCATCAAGTAGGGGCGTGTCCAGGAGCTCAGGGGCTCCAGTGTGTCATCAAGTAGGGGCGTGTCCAGGAGCTCAGGGGCTCCAGTGTGTCATCAAGTAGGGGGCGTGCCCAGGAGCTCAGGGGCTCCAGTGTGTCATCAAGTAGGGGCGTGTCCAGGAGCTCAGGGGCTCCAGTGTGTCATCAAGTAGGGGCGTGTCCAGGAGCTCAGGGGCTCCAGTGTGTCATCAAGTAGGGGGCGTGCCCAGGAGCTCAGGGGCTCCAGTGTATCATCAAGTAGGGGCGTGTCCAGGAGCTCAGGGGCTCCAGTGTGTCATCAAGTAGGGGCGTGTCCAGGAGCTCAGGGGCTCCAGTGTGTCATCAAGTAGGGGGCGTGTCCAGGAGCTCAGGGGCTCCAGTGTGTCATCAAGTAGGGGCGTGTCCAGGAGCTCAGGGGCTCCAGTGTGTCATCAAGTAGGGGCGTGTCCAGGAGCTCAGGGGCTCCAGTGTGTCATCAAGTAGGGGGCGTGTCCAGGAGCTCAGGGGCTCCAGTGCGTCATCGAGCCCCGTTTTAGCCCCGCCCAAAAAATCCGGAAACTCCACAATTCAGTACTTCACAGTTCACAGTCTTTGTAATATGTTTTAGCAACACATTTCTAACATTTATAATGGGTTTAGAATTTTTTTTTAGAATTGCCTTTACAGGGACTTTAATCTGCTCTGCTTTCTTATCCAAGCCAAATAAAATGTAATGCTCTCTTTTTACCAATCTCTCGATCACATATTTCTCTGCCTGTTTGATGTTTTGGAGATACACGAGCCTCTTTACCTGTGATGGCTGCTGGATATAGGACACCTGGCTCTGAGGAGTGCAGGGCAACTGAGCGTGACCCATTTTCTGTGCCGTCGATGGAACAGACACAATCACTGGCCGCTGCTTCACCACAGGAGTGACGAAACTATCGAAGGAACAGAAAGCATCGTTAAAAGTGCGTTCATCAACATGGAAAGCTCTCAGGTTTCTAAAAATATCTTCATTTATGTCCCAAAGATGAACAAAAATGTCTGGAGCAACATGAGGGTGAGTAAATTAATAACAGAATTTTTACTTTTGGGTGAACAAACACTTTAACGTTGAGAAATCAAGGCCACTTCTAATCCATGTGTTCTGCTGTGTTATTATTACCTGTTTGCATTTGGGTCTTTGTAGTTGGGAGTCTGACAGCTAAAGGAGGGGTGTAATCTCGGAGGCGCAGGTGTTCTCATAGCATGAAGTGAGAATGAAGTGGAAATGGGGTCTGCAGGAGGCTTCCGATCCTGAATAGAACAACACAACAGATTGATCATGAACCGATCCCAGCTGAGTCTGCGCTGTAATCATTCCAACTCAGATATTAAACAAGCGTGAGCTGTAATCAGACCTCTGGAGACGCATGTTTGTTAATGACAGTAGGAATCTTCCATTCTGATGAAGTCTCCTTGACATGGGACTTTTGCTGCTCCTCAGGAACCTTCGTTGAATTTTCCTCATCCATTTTGTTACTTAGTGCTACATTTTCTGCAAAACCAAACCATTTTAATATCATTCTTTTCTGAACAGGCATTTTTCACTTTAAAACTAGCACATCCTCAACCCTGGAAATCTTTGGTTTTATTGTAAAAAGAAAAAAAAATCTTTATCGTTGTCTTGTAGGTGTAGGGTTAAGGCTGATTCACAGACAGACGCCAAACAATCACCAAATAATACTGACACTTCAGACATTCCACGACCTGATAAACGCTGATTGAACATGTTCAACGGGCAAAAACAAGCGCCGACCAACGCCAGTGGTTCTCAACCAGGGGCCCGCAAGATTACTCAAGACAAACCATTAAAAAAAGACAAAACACACAAAAAAACAAGAATTAAATACACCCGTTAACATTTTATATTATAAGTATTGTATTTTTTTTTCCCACTGGATAATGAGGAAGCCTAATTTTAATGGTGTGTTTTCCAGATTTGGAAAAGTCATGTAAATGAATCAGTTCTTGTACCTCCATGGGCATATTTATGATGAATGTGGTTATTTTTGTAGTTATGCCAACTTTTTTTTATATTTTATTAAGTAAAGATTGTGAGAGTAAAAACATTTTCAAAAATCTTTGTCCTGAATCCTTGTTCATTAAATCATAAAAAACTGAAAGTTATGGGGCCTTCGAATATTGCTGTACTGACGATGAGGTTGAAGACCACAGATGAAGACGATATGGTGATGATGCAGTGGACATAATATTAAGAGTTATTAACTGTAGAGGTCGACCGATTCATCGGTTTTGCCGATTAATCGGCACCGATAGTTGATTGGTGGAACTATCGTTATCGGCAAAAATCCACACCGATAGTTTTTCCGGGTTGCGTCCGTTGCTGGAGCGGCTGAGAAGTGCGCGCTGTCATTACACAGCACGAGAGCGCTGGGAAGAGACTGCTGGCATTATACAGAGTGAGAGCGGCCTCTAGAGGACAAATAACAAACTATCACTGGCTGAGTTGTTTACTTAACACGTGAGGCAGCGCGGAGAGAACACGCAGCACATAGAGCGCTGACACTTCAGACGCACATTTAAAACACAGACAGCGAAACGGTATGAATACAGAACACTAAAGTACATATTGCCATATCATTACAAAGTAATTCATTTGTTGACTAGATGCTGCATCAGCAGAGAAAGAACAGTAGTTTGCCGTCGAGGCTGTGAGGACTGTAACATTATACCTCAGTGAAGCGGTTTAAACAATTGTGACAAAAACACACGCAGACCTGACCCAAATGTTTTATGGCGCAATTGTTACTATCTATTTGCATTATTTTATATCCGGCTGGTCACTTTTATGCATTCATTAGCCGACGAAATTGCATATTTAAAACTAGTGACGTGATTGCTTTCTCAACATTGATATGTTCATGCAGCCGTCAGAAACGTAAACTAATCAGAAACGCGTTCGATTTAAGATCTTTTTAATCACTACAATACATCTTGTTATTTTGATTAGATTATCATCAAGTGTTCTAAAATAGAAGCAAATAAAGTGAGAGACTATATTACATACGTACGTAATACAGGTCTTTATTACATTTTAATGGCCATCTTTAAGCACGACTCTTTGTAATTATATGAAATGGTAACACTTTACAATAAGATTCCCTTTTTAGCATTAACTAAGGTTAATACAAGTTGTAGAAGTATTATTCATTGTTAGTTTGTTAATTTCAACATTTACTAATGCATTTAAAATGGAGTTTTAATTCTAATTTGATCTGTTATTACCTTAGTTAATGTACTATGAACTAACATGAATGATAAAGGTACAATTGTATTGCTCATATTAATACATACAGTAAAAACGTATATTGCATAATGCATATAGTTCATGAAAGCTAGCTAATACATCCTTGTTTACAAATGGGACTTGCAAAGTGTTACCTATGAAATGTATGTATGTTTCTAGGTTATAGCTAACGAAACCTGTAATATTTTAGTGTTTAAATTATTTTCTGTATAGAGTTTTAATATATTCATATTTATATATTTATTTAATTTAGCACATTTCAGTTCAACACTGTTTTATTGTGAGTGTTATGTTTGTTTTTAATCCAGTATCCATTAAAAAAAATATCGGTTGAATTATCGGTTATCGGCATGTACGGTCAAACGTAGATATCGGTATCGGTAAAATCCACTATCGGTCGACCTCTAATTAACTGTATCTTTATGAAAGTATTATCTCTTCTTTTTAATTGGACACCAATAATGTGTAGCAACTTGACAAAATATGTATTTCAATATCACTGAAAATATTTACACATTGAAATGATCTTTTAAGTATTTTGGAGATCACAGATTTCTTTGCAAACCTTTGGTGCCTGGACCACTAATGACATAAAAATGAGTAAACAACATTGAAGTCTACCTCAAACAAACTGAAAAACTCGATTGCTGTGGACAGTTATAAGCAGATCTTCAGTGATTTAATCACTCTCAGTGTATACACTTAAAGAAAATGCAAAAAAATATATGTGCGCCTTGGGGTTAAAAAAAAGAAGAAGAAAAAAAGTGTCCTTTAACAGCAAACTGACTCACCTGCAGTGTTCTCTTCGTGCTCAGCAGGAAGCAGATGAGCTTTCCCAGAGTTCAGATTTCTGACCGCAGTCTGCAGCAGCTCAACAGGCCGTGCGTTCGAGCTCAATGCTTTCTGAAGAATCAAATTACTCTTCCTAGAATTTCCTGAGAGATGTTAAGATGTCATTATTATGCAGGTTTTAAAACTGTTTTCTTCCATGTTGACTCATGCTGAATGACCATGTTCTTACTAAACCAACAGAATGGCATGCATTACCTTGTGAGAGCTCAAACTGAGCATGTGCTATATGCACAAAAGCAAAAGCTTTACAGTGTGATCTGGCAATACTGAAATGATCTTGGGCGTCTTCTGGGTCTTCAATTCTGTGGAGATGGCAAGGAATAAATGACTCAAGATATCAGCTGCTATTGATACTCCGAGTAATCTACCATTGACTTACCCTTTCAACTCCGCAAATCGCACCAGCATTTGAGCGTAACTTTCAGTTTTGCAGTGTTTTGCCAATGGAAACCTGGCGAACACTTTAGAGTAGATGTCCAGGAGTTTGGAGAGAAACGCGGAGTCCGAACAAGGGTCTCCTCTCTTCTCTAGGCTTTTCAGGAAGATCTGACAACCTTCAGGAGTGTTTGTGCTGATGAGCTGGTTGATGTCGGTGGTTTCTATGGAAGAAAGAAGACATCTGAAGAAAGGAGTGCGCTACAACAAATTGTTCCTTGAGCAAACCATGGCTTTGTCTGGGGATCAGACTAAAATTGTATTTGACATAACACATTTTGGGTGAACTACTCCTAAACAGTTAATATCTTAATTAAAAATTACCTTCCATTCTTCCAGTTTCTTTTCTTTCTGCTCTGTGTAGGAATGCTGTGATGGTGTTGCCCTGTTCAATGTCTTCCCTCAGATGATCTGGACTAATCATGGGTGGCTGCATAAAGAAGACACTATTCAGTACTGTGAGGACTTGAAATAAAACTAGTGCTATGATGTTATTATGCCTCATAACTGTCAGCACTAGTGAGTTTATGTCTATAGTAAGGTCAGAGGACTCTTATACCTTCAGGTTCAATAAACTGTAGGAGTCTCCATCTGGAGTGCCCTTCTTTGAGAAACACATCGGGAATGCGGAGCGGACACTTGAACCACTTGTTTGCCTGTAGAAAATCAAACATTAAGGCTTTATAAAGAAAAGGGAAATTTGAAACAGGGTCATATGACAGTACATAGGCCTATTGTGTTTATAAAATAAAGTTATTTGATCTAACCGTGATTATAACAGACAACCACGACTATTGCGCTCTTTTAGAGGGCACAAGGGGAAGTCATATACCAAAAGACTAAGACAAGGGCTTGAGTACCAGCATGGGATCAGCTTGGGAAACTATTTTTTTCCCCACCCCAATTCAATATGACTATACAATAATATTAATCGGTCACATTTTATATTACTAGGTGTCCTCAACTACTATGTACTTACAACAAATTGCTGTTCATATTGCATTGCAAAACACTTTTGCTGTGATTGAGGTGGGATACGGGTAAGGTTAGGACGGGTTTGATGGTATGGGTAGGTTTAACGGTGGGTTGAAAATGTAAGGGAAGGTCAACAGTGTAATTATAGATGCATTTACAGAAATTAATTACAACTGTAATTACATGCAGGGATTTTTAAGTACAATGTAAAAACATGTATGTACACTTCATTGTGTCAAATGATTAATTTAAATGTTAGTAGTTAAAGACACCTAACATAAAGTGAGACCTAATAATTCTTCAAAATATTTGTATTATTTAAATAATACTAGGCCTGTAGTGGCGCGTCGATGATGTCGACGCTTCGACGTCAAAATTTCGTCGACGTCATATTTTTTTGTCGACGCTTCTTTATTTATTTATGTATTTATTTATTTGCTTGCACCGTTCCCAGCGGTACAGCTCGCCACACACACGTGGGAGACCGAAACATTGCAGAATCGAGAACGAAACAGCAACCTCTTCACAGAATTCACAACAAAGCCATGCAAAAGTCCCAACAAAAGAAAAAGTCCTTAAATACCCAGCTCGCACTAAATCATCGAAGGTATGGGAATACTTCAAATTTAGTCCCAAACGTAAAGGTGTCGTTATTTGCGCTCTTTGTCAAATGGAGTTGACATCCCAAGTCTCCCGCATATTGATAGCGGCTCCCTGATGCCCGCAAATTAGTTAAAATCTCCTGGAATCTGGAGCTTGCGAGCTCCAAACCGTGTAGCGCGCGGCAGAGAGGGAGAGAGCGAGAGACCTTGCGTGTGTGTGCAAATGTGCGTGTGTGCCGATGAAGCGCATGTAAACCCCACCCCCGTCAACAAAACCGAAAAATCAGTCCGGATGTTTTTATGAGCACTGAAAACATTAAAATGAGCACCACATCCAAGTGTGATAAGGCTCATTTGAGTAGCCTAACAAACATTTTACAGTGTAGATACTCCATAAGAACCAGATCAAAATTGTTGTGCATTGAATGTGCACTCCTGCAATTTCCATGTTACAAAAAAGAATCGTTCAATTAGTTGTTAGATTAGTCGACTAATCGATAAAATAATCGACAGACTAATCGTTTAATTAATAATCGTTTACCCCAGCCCTAAATAATACAAAAAAAAACAATAAAGAAATATGACCATTGCAAACACTGTAGTAGTGTTATACAATAGTACTTTTAAAATGCATGTTTTTTTAATCTAAAACACATCTAAAAAGTCCCAGCAAACTGTCATTCTTCAGGTCGGATAAAATCGGTATAAATTCAGAAAAATTAAATCCCAGCAGTGCATAATTAACTGTACTTTCACCCATCCCTTCACAGATTCACATTTCTCACCTGGAGAAACTGTAGGTAACAGGAGCTTCCGCTTTCTGGACACCGTCACAGTCATTGCTCTCGTTTTCAGGGATGGAGAGAGGCACCATGGGCACTCGTTCTGCCTGTAGGAGTGAACAGAAGTAAGTACAGTCCACTTTCAAATGTTGTTTGCTGTTGTTCTCACACCTTACCATGGCCATTCTTCTTTGTTGTGACCCTGTTCTCCATACAGGCATGTTCTCATCTTGTGGACTGAACTTCTGATCACTCCTGGAATTCAGAATGTTTAACATCATCAATTTCTTTACGGTAAATAAATAATTCTGTCATGTGAAATAGGGATGTTACGGTGAAGAAATTTCGATGACACGCAATCACATGTACATAGACTTTTAGTGTGTGGGCATCAGAGAGCCCCCATCAATATGCAGGGAATTGAAATCGCCTTTTAATGTGCGTTTGTTTGTTCGTTCAAATTCGCAATCACATGTAGGCTACTCTGTGTAGGAAGCGGCGGCCGGTACCGTCCGCACATTTTACAAGATGAGATATTTGTCAAATGACGGTCAGGATCTAATGCGCACCAAATCCTCCACCATCGTCCTGTAAGTCATCTCTCCTTACTATCTTCACGTGATAAGTCAAATATGACTCCTGAGCATTTATAATTGTAGCGTCTGTTGTCCAACTGAACTAAATGGTTTATCTCTACAAAAGCAAAACAACAGTGAAAAGACTGATTTCTATTTGTTTTAATATATTTTAAAATGTAATTTATTCCTTTGATCAAAGCTGAATTTTCAGCATCATTACTCCAGTGTCACATGATCCTTCAGAAATCACTCTAATATGATGATTTGCCAGGAAACAGGAAATAATTATGCAAGTGCATTATATAGATGTGTGTGTGTGTATATATATATATATATGTGTGTGTGTATATAAAGATGAAAGATGATGAATCTTTGATGAATAGAAAGCAAACAAGGTAGCATTTATGTAAAATATAAATCTGTTGTAACTATAAATGTCTTTACTTTTAATTTTAATCAATTTAATGTCTCCTAACTGAATAAAATAATACATTTCTTAAAAAATGTTTTAATGATATATGGCATTGTAATGAGATACTTTTTTTGAACGATATGTGCACTTTTTCGTCTTTTAATAAAATAATATTCAATGTATATCAATGAATATAAATGTTTATTTAAAAAAAAAAAGAAATTGTGATATTCACTGTTGCTTAATTTGATATGGCCATCCCATAAACAGGGTTCGTACAGATACTGTAAGATGACATTCCAGGACTTTCAAGCACTACTTTTTTGGTTTTCAAGGACAACAACCAGAGATCTCACTTATAAAACAATACATGTATTATCCTTCAAATTATAAAAAAAGGTATATAGATAAATAAAAATAAACTAATAAAACGGTAGAAATAAAGTGCAGGACACATGCGATGACTGGTTATTTTAACCACTGAAAGGATACTATATATCAGGGGTCGGGAACCTTTTTTGACCAAAGAGCCATTTTTTTCATTTTTGGTTAATGCATTTTTCCAAAAGAGCCACAGTAAAATACTTATATAATATTATTATTAAAGACGTGCTTTTTTTCAATAAAATTTCAACAGCATTAGGCTAAAAACAAACAAATATTTAGCAAAGTTTCAATATTAGTGAAGGGCTTTCACTGTGAGGTTGAGTTGTCAACTGATGAGCATAAATCCTCTCTGTCTGCATGAGAGAGAGAGAGAGAGAAAACACAGTACTTACATTTACTGTGTTTACGTGAATACTCGACTTGCCATTTTTATGTATTTCTGTATTTATTTGGCCGTTTAGGTGCGCAACTGAAGACAAAGGCTATGCTTTTCCGTGTTGCGCTCGGCGCGCGCACACAGCATCCTGCCAGTAATTCCGTTCTCTTTCGCGACTTATCGTGCTTTTAATATTTCTTTTCAATATAAAGCACATCCTGCTCTTTTTTTCATTCCTTCAATTTTTGTTATTAATAAATTCAAACAGAATCTTTAACTGAAATCTGCGTGGATTATCAAAAATACGACCCATTTATCATGTGTCATAAAGGGTTTCAGCGGCAAAAGTGAAAGTATTAAAGTTTACAGCCTTCTTTTACGTTTTTTGCTGCTTTTCGCCATTAGGCCTACCTTAAACAAGCTGCAGCTGCTTGAATCCCAGTGCAGGAGCTGTAGGTTATCACAGAGACAAGTCGATTGCTCTGATGACTCGTAACACTCGCGAGCGCGACCAGCACTGAATACGCTCTTTTGCCGGTACAACATGAATATACTTATTATCATAAACGTTTAACTAACTTCGGTAGACTGTGCTACAAGGGAATTTTAACTGGCATATTTTTCTGCAGAGAGCCGATCTGTATTGATGTGTCTTATTTTTTTGTTTCGCTCGTTTGTTGGTAAAGGGTGAGAGACCTCGCGAGCCACATGATTTTTGCCAAAGAGCCAGGTATGGCTCGCGAGCCATAGGTTCCCGACCGCTGCTATATATCATTCCTTATTCAAACTGATTTTTTTTCCGCATGAATGTGATTAATTTCTCTCCTGAAGAATGAAAGCTGTATCATATACTTGGATATTTACATGAACAATATCATGCTAGATAAGATATTTGTCAATGACAAATACATGCAAAATGGCTTTACATCTATATCAGATGGGCTGCAACGTTAATTTTGCTTGAAAAGATTAAAATTTAAATTAAACACAGCTTGAATTATTGAAAGACAAAATATATGAATTTACTTTAAGTACCTTTTCATATATATATTAGGGGTGTAATGGTTCACAAAATTCATGGTTCGGTTCGATACGATACACTTGTGTCACGGTTCGGTACGTTTTCGATAAAGCAAAAAGAAAGAAATGCCAGGGAAATTCCCTTGATTTATTATTTTTTTTAAATTATTTTTTTATTAAAACTAACATCATAAAGTATGATATCTTTTTACTTTGAGCAATGATGGAGCTATTATTGACTCGTCTTAGGAGCATATTACAAAACACCTCCTTGGAAAAATGAAATGTAATATTGTAGTACATCGGTCGCGGCCCTCAAGGGGGCCTCAGCGAGCTCTGTGGGGGGTCGCGTCATATTTTGAGCAAGGAGCATTAAATAAAAGTCCTTAACTTTTTTCTGTTCAAAATTTACAAAATGTATATAATGAGCGAGCTCATCATGAATCCATTTTCCAATCCGTGTTTTGTTTTATCCTGAACCACTATGGAACACCTATAATAAGTGTTTACACAGGGACTGTCTGGGGCCTCAATACTTGCATGTTATTTGTGAGGCTTTATCAATGTGAGGCTTTATTTTTTTGTGAGGCTTTATCAATGGTTCGGATCGCTGCCGCTGTGGAGTAGCCCAGTGCCTGCGTGACTCATCATAGACGTACACAGAGAGATGTGGTTCCGGCTACAATGCTCTTCCGAAAGACGCATTATTCTGTTAATAAACGCAAGTCTATTATCGCTCGCTATAGCGCCAAAAGCGTAAAAAATAAAGTCTCACATTGATAAAGCCTCACAAATAACATGCAAGTATTGAGGCCCCAGACAGCAGTCATTTAGTAATAGCCTATAGTCTTACTTTTTTTTACCTACAAACCAGTGTGAATATTTTTTGTTTTTGCATTTCAAATAGGGCCAATTTATAGGCTTCTCCTAGGCTTACGTTTTTAAATTACAAAGGGCCTACTCATGTTTTTGTTATTGTATTTTCAATATTATAGGCTATTATTTGTGCATAAACATTTCTGGTTATAGGTAACATACTGTTTGTTTGAAAACAACATATTTTGTCATCCTTGCTGCAAGCTTACAAGAGCGATAATATCATTAAATGTGAAGGGGGGCCCTAAAATATTTTCTTGGGAAAAAGGGGGTCTCAGACAAAAAAAGGTTGGGAACCACTGTTGTAGTACTTATAAACAAAGGTTTATTTTAGTTCAGATTAACATTTGAGGGCAGCAACTGTATTCATATTGTCAAAATAAAACCGACGTGATGTTACTTGAAAGCATTATAGCCGACTATTCCTGCCAAACTCCCATGGTTACAGTTAGTAGTGTTACTACAGTAAACCCATGGTGAATGTTGCTGATCTGTGGACACTCGCAGCGATGTCATTACTTCAGTGGCGAATGCTTTCTTTACTGGATCTCGCTGTGTAGTGACAGTGCTGATGATTATGATCGGCTCGCGCTGCATTGGTCCAAACTGATAAACGGTCCGTCAACCACACAATAACGAGTAGCTCAGTTTCGTTCCGCTTACATTACATTTGCCATTTGATGTTGGGCAATGTTGTGGTCACGCCAGCGTCTCTTACATTATGAGCGCACTTGCCCACGCTGGTCCAAAAATGGTCCAACGAATCGTTCGGTTTAAAAATGCGTACCGAAAACCCGAACGCCTCGTACCGAACGGTTCAATACGAATATGTGTATCGTTACACCCCTAATATATATATATATATATATATATATATATATATATATATATTAGTGCTGTCAAACGATTAAAATATTTAATCGCGATTAATCGCATTTATGTCATAGTTAACTCGCGATTAATCGCATTTAATCGCACATTTTTATCTATTCTAAATGTCTCTTGATTTCTTTTTGTCCCATTATTTTTTTCTCATTTTAATGTTCTTATCAACATGGAAAAGTGGATCGGCTTGCTTTGAACAGTATATGCCAATATTGTTTTCAATAAAAAACATTTGCACAATTTTACACTAAAACATTCACACTTGGAGCAAATAATCTCTCACACAATGTAACACTGTCCATCAATAAAAGGGTGAAAGAAATACTGGCTAGGTCCTGATATTGATGAGGGGGCGGAGAATTCACATCAGCTGTGTGTGAGTGTGTGAGTGTGTGTGTGCTTGGCCATCATCAAGTGCTATTCAGACTGGAGGTGCTGCGATGATGATCAGTTCACAACGACAAAACACACAGATCACTTTGGTCTTGTCAATGGAACCATTTGGCAACTTTTTAAAAGTAAACTTTCCATTCAGAATCTTATTGGCGTCCATTTCGGCGTCTCGCGCTCGTCATCCACTCAAAACTGGACGTTTTGAACGTTCCTATAACATTCAGAAATAACGTTTTTAAAACTTAATGGGAACGTTATGAAAGCGTTCTTATAACCTAAAATTGTTAGCTGGGGAAGAGGAGAGATTCGCGATTACACTGAACACGTTTTAAGTGCAGGTACATATTCTCTGAGCGAGCCCAGAGAAAATTCTTACAAGAGCAGCGTGTATCTGAGAGCGCGCGACTCGAGCAGAGAGATTCGTGCTCGGCACATTATATTCCGCGCGTGAGCAGAGAGATTCGCGCTCGCGCATCCGGCTCGCAAGCCCAAACAAGTGTGTGTGGCGTGCCTGTTGTTTTGTTTCCGGTCTACCTAGATCCGCTTGCGCTTTCAAAACGTCCTCGCGCGGCACAAGCCATTGAAATGAATGGGTTTCATAGCGCAGCGCCGCGCATGCCGCGTCCTGTTGCAAAAGCATGTGGGAAAAAAAACTACTAAGTTTGCTAGGCCAAAAAGACCGTTAATCGCGCGATAAAAAAATTAACGCCGTTAAAATGGGTTTGCGTTAACGCCGTTAATAACGCGTTTAACTGACAGCCCTAATATATATATATATATATATATATATATATATATATATATATATATATATATATATATATATATAAATTCCAGGACTTAAATTTCAAAAACTCAAATTCAAGTACTTTAAGGACCTTGCATGAACCCTGCATAAATGAGATAAACGTGTCATACCCCTGGGGAAAAGTGCTGCTGGCCTGCAGGTCACATGTTCCATCTGATGTTCTGGAGCTGCTTCTCACAGAATCTAGAGCATTGTCATGTGCAGATATTAGAGAGATTTCACAAGTAAAGCATGATTCATAGAAAGCAAAAGCATGCATTACATAGAGCAGTATAACAGAAACAAATGCTTACAGCAAATCTTCACAAATCAATGAATAGTTAAACCAAAAAATGACAATTCTCTCATTTATTACAACCAGTTATTGTCACTTTCTTCTAGGGATGGGTACCGAAACCCGGTATTAAACTGGCCCCGGTGCTGAATTTTGAAAGACCGTTGGATCGATAAGCTCGGACGTTATCGGTTCTGCTGTCGGTACTGAAGAAATTAAGAAAGTACACGTGCAATTTAGTATTACTATACATGCATTATCTTGCTAATTTAATCTCACCATTTCTCCTTAAAACCCAAACGTAACGTCAGAGTCAGCACGATCTGTGAATGTCTCTACTGTTGCTAAACTGCGGGACGCGTTTGATAATAGAAAGCTATTAAAAGCACCAAAATAGACGCAATAGACGCTGTTCCAAAGGCGGCCCGCCCACCGAAACACACCGCAATGAGAAAAGCAACGTAACGTTACACTTTGGGCTTCCTGTGCGCGTCTAAAGTCATTTTTACACATTTTTGTGTATATTTGATTGTCTTGGAGATTCACTTAAACAGTTTATTCACTTAAATACAGTGTATGTCTTAAATGGGCGTAAATAGTTGGGAGAAAATATGATGTGTAATAATGATTAGATCTGCATTTGGTCTTAAAGAGGCAGCAGTCTAATAAACGTGCGGACGATTGCCCCATTAATGTGAATCAAACAACAAAATGCAAAGAGAAAATCAGTTGCAACTCTTGAATGAACAATTTTGGCTTCTATGATAAACTATGCAGTGTTATTTTACATTTGATTACTTTATTAGATGTGTTTTTAGCCCACCTGCACAGTAATGTCGACATTACTGAAATTAAAGCACTGGGTATATAAATTGTGTATGTTTCATTGTATACTTTTTTTGTTTGACCATGCGTTTGTACTTTGTTTTTGGTGTCCTATGTCTTCTGTAGATAAAACACAAAACCCTGCACTCTTCTGCATAACATGTTTTTTTGTTTTGTTTTGTTAAAGCATTGCTTTTTATTTTGCTATTAATATTTATTTTACATTTCAAAATATAAAGCAATATTAATTATGTTCTAAATATTTTTCCCTTTTTTTATATAACAAAAAGAACCAATAAGAATACCGTAAAAGTACCGGATCGATAAGCGGTATCGGTAAGAGTAGTAATAACCTTAACGATACCCATCCCTATTTTCTTCTGTCAATTTTTTAATAATGCAGAAATGCACTAGTCATATTTTTCAATGCAATTACAACCATGCTCCAAAATGGACATCATAAACGTAGCCTGCACAAACCTGATATGTTCTCTTTATCTTCTTGTGAGAGGAGCTGGCGTTTGCCTAGATTTAGATTCTGCACGGCAGCCTCCAGAACGTGCCTGGGTTTAGCATTCATCTCAAAAGCCTTCTGAAGAATCAAAGTGCATTTCTTAAAGTTGCCTGGGGAGAATGAAAGAAACTTCATGACCGTGTGTTCTCAATTAGCAAACATTTTGAGAGAGGCAAAAGCTAAATATGTCTTATATGTCACTAAAGTCTCCTTACCTTGTAAAAGCTCAAACTGAGCACAAGCAATGTGAACGAAGGCGAAATCCTTACAGTGGGATCTGGCTATATCAAAACTAGCCTGGGCATCATTTACATCTTGGATGCTGTTGGCAAAGAGAGACATTACTAATAAAATAAAACAGTTATCTCGCATTATTTCAAACTATATGTCCTGCATGTTTCATATAGAAAAAAAGCTGTGTGAAAAATCTTCAAATATTCCCCTTTTGTGTTTCACATAAAGAAAGTTATACAGGTTTGATAAGACATTGTACATTTCTGGGTGAAACTATTTCTTTAAAGAGGACCTATTATGCTTTCTTTAGTGTGTAACGTTGCTGTTTGAGCGTGAAAAAGGGTTTGTAACGTTACAAAACAAAAAGTTCTTCTCTATATCAGTGTCAGTGTTTCTGAACTCCCGGAAACACCTCCATTAGTCGTGAGGTTTCTTCCAGGGAACGAACACGTCACAATATTCCTTGTTTAAATAATACCCGCATAAGATATATGCAAAATAAAGGGGCGGGGTCTGGTTGACTTAGTAGTAGGGCTGGGTATAGAGGGTATGCGCATGACGTCACCGTCGGCCGGAGTGAATGCGGTCACGCCCACTAAGTGGCAAAAAGACTGAGCGGCAGCATTTGTTTTCAGCGTGAATGCCGTGAAAAACACACAAAACACATCTAAAACGGGAAAGACCTTTGCGATTGATTGTACAACTAGATCTGACTAGAAATCTGAGGTACTGTATATTTTTACAGACTGCAAAAAGCTACAGAACAGACTATATTCTGCATAATTGGATGTTTTTAAATAAACACTGACAAAAAACTATACAAGTTTTAGGGCTGGACGATATGATGATATACAGTATAACATTAATGTAAGTGATCACTCGGATTTAGACCTATCTATATTGTATTTATATAAAACGTTTACAGGCAAATTTTCTTAATTTATTTCCCCGGCGTCGAAATCAGGCACATATAAATGTCAGGAAACACGATTCCTGGCTGCATGTCAATAGAGGGAATGCATTAACGTCACTTTCCCGCCGGAACACGCCCCCCTCAGCCGGACTGAGTGGCAGAAGAGCTGCTGCGTGGCTGGAGTTAATAGGGGAAACTGCGAAAACGCGAGTAAAACAAACTATTATCAGTTTAAGCTAAAAGTTGGACTCGATATAGTGTTCCTTACAACTTAGGCCAAAGATGCAGTCTGGCTGAGGGGGCGTGTTCCGGCAGGAAAGTGACGTTAATGCATTCCCTCTATAGTTAAAAAAATTGATATTGAAATCTTGACCTTTAGTTTTATTCTTCAGTTTGTTTACAGACTCTTGACTCATACAGCCACTGGGAGGAGGAATATATGCCTCGCTCTCAAACGCACGCTCATAAAGCTTGCCGCAAAGCACTGGCAAAAGTAGCCTAATGATTATGAATGTGTCAGGGAAAAAATAGCAAGGAAACATTTTAATTGTTTATTAATAAATCAGTGTTGACTACAAAGACGAAGTTGATGTTGCTGACTAGTAATCTGTGCAGTATAGTGAACATGCGCCTGTAGAGAGAAATGCAGTTTTCATTTCGATTACATAATCAGAGAGTAGTTGTTTTTGATTCGAATTGGTTTGTTTAAAAGTAGATATTTCAAGCTTTCCTATAGGCCTGTTTCTCCTGTCTGAGAGGCAAGTATCCTATTCACCGAGTTTTGGTTCATTTGTGACGCGCTCCAGTTCTCCTTGAAGTCGTAGACGGAGCAACTTGCAACTTTCTGCTGAGTTCTGCTCAACTTTCAAGTTTATTCTGTGCGCTGTCAAGTGCTTCATCAGATTTGTTGTGTTGTCGGTCTTGGCAGCAATCATCTTGTCGCAAATATTGCATCGAGCCTGGTGAAATGTACCTACACTTTTGATCTTTTCCATGTACTGTATGGGGTTGGGACGCTCAGTCGCTCACACACCACGTCTCTGGGCATAACCAGCGTAAACTAGTGTTTTTCCGCTCACTGACGTTGACCAGATTAACCCCTTAGGTACCGAACGACAAGACATATTTTGATACTCGATGGTAAAAAGCCTAAAAAGTATCAAACTGGATACCCAGACCTAGTTAGTAGTGTGTTGAAACTAGCGGTTATGGTAAGGGGCGTGACATTTCGTTCAAAAATCACAACATCCTGGACCAGCCGACCAATCAGAGCACGTTGTACTTCTCGGAAGGAGGGGCTTCATAGAGACAGGAACTAAACTTAGCGTTACTGACAGATTGGAAAGAGACGAGCTGCAACAATGAGCACATTTACATACACACCAATGCAATGATAATTAGCAAAAATCAGTTTATTGAAATAACCCGATTTACCAGTTTACATGCAAATCTGTATTATAAAAAAAAAATGGTGGTGACGTCAAAACGTAAGCATTCATGTTTTACACTCAGAACGCAGATTTAAGGGCCGTACACCCCGGGACGAATATCAGCGCGCGTTATTCGCCAGCGTTTTTCAACGCGTTTTTTGTGTTCACACCCAAGCGACTTTCGCTGACGATGAGCCGAGTGAACGTGCAAATTCATTCCCTGACATTAGATGGCGCTTAATGTAAAACAGAAATAGTCCTATTCTGTAGTCGCTGTCGCGTTTGTCATATAGTTCTTTATGTTCCGACACCAACGAGACCAGCAGCTCTATACATTCATCTTGCCTTGCATCTTCCTCGTCTTATTTCTTCCCGGCAGTGTAGACGCTACTTGGCGTATATCTTCTTCGCCGTTACGTATGTGTGCTCGGCAAGTGCGTTTAGTGTTTGAGCGCCCCCAAGGTGTGTTTTACTGGTACTTCAGAAGCTCCAGACACGTGAGCAAAAGCGCCAATCTCATTGGTCGGATAGTTTTTCACGCGGCGCGTCAAACCAAAAAAATGAACCCGAGGCGTTTTTTTTTTTTTAAATTACGCTTTTACGCGTGCCATTTTTCGCGTCGGTGTGCACACTCACATTGGCGCCCTTTGTTTAGTCACGAGGCGTTAAACGTCAGTGAATATCACGCGCGAAACTCATCCCAGTGTGAACAGGCCTTAAAGGGTTAGTTCACCCAAAAATGAAAACTAAGTCATTAATTACTCACCCCCATGCTGTACCAACCCCGTAAGACCTTCGTTCGTCTTCGGAACACAAATGAAGATATTTATGATTAAATCTGAGAGGTTTATGACTGCTACATAGGCTCCCTAAGGGAATGACACCTGACGGCCCAGAAAGTCATTAAAGAAAATGTTTAAATATTCCATGTGACAACAGTGGCTCAACTATAAGTTTATCAAGCGACGAGAATACTTTTTGTGCGAAAAAACAAACAAAAATAACGACTTTATTCGACTATTCCTTTTCTTCCTTGTAGGCCTGAAACGAGACTTCAAGAGATTTCCACGATGCGCACGCGCGAGAACTGAACTGAAGTAGTTGAAGGAGATCGCAATTCTTGCGCATGCGTCGTGGAAATCTCTTGAAGTCTCATTTCAGGAGTATCAACCTCTCAGATTTAATCAAAAATATCTTCATTTGTGTTCCGAAGACGAACGAAGGTCTTACGGGGTTGGTACAGCATGGGGGTGAGTAATTAATGACTTAATTTTCATTTTTGGGTGAACTTACCCTTTAAGGCGTTTACATGCCAGGCAAAACTCTAGCTGTGTCGATCGGTTTATTCTTAAGCAGTTTATGACCTTACGCCAATAAAGGAAAACGGTTTAAAGCGTTCACATGACCACACGTGTTGTCGCTTATTATGTGTAACCGGTTTAAGAACGTGCATGTAAACGCACTTATTGAAAAATATGTGTACTTCAACATTCAAGCATGAAAACCTATTCTAGTAGACCTCCAAAACAAATTCAGGACTTTATAAAAAGACATGGCATATTCAAGAAATGGTAAATGGACTGCATTTATATAGCGCATTCACAGCCCAATGGCCATCAAAGCGCTTTACAATTTGCCTCACATTCACTCACTCACTCATTCATACACCGACGGCGGTGTCAGCCATGCAAGGCGCCATCCAGCTCGTCGGGAGCAGCTGGATGAAACAGCGATTAAGCACATAACTTCCATAATGAGGAAAAGGATGCTAACAGAACAAACAGAAGCTCAACCGAATGCTATAAATAGGATGCTATAAATAATTTTAAATCAGGATGAAACAGGAGATGGAACTTGAGCGACTTACGCTTTTAACTCTGCAAATCTGACCAGCATCTTGGCATAGCTCTCATTCTGACTGTACTTTCCCAACGGCATGCTGGAAAACACACGCGTGTAGCAGTCGATGAGCTTAGTGAGAAGGCTGGGATCCGTTTGGGGATTGCCTTTCTTCTCCAGATTGGTCAGAAATGTCCGGCATGTCTGAGGTGAGTTTGAACTGATGGCCTGGTTGATGTAATCGGTGTCATCTGTATGAAAGAAAAGCTGTAAATGTTCTGGTCTGGGTGATCACAACCCAGAATTCCTGTTTTGAACAATGATTTTATGATTACTACTGGATCAAGATTGCTAATATACATTTTAGAAATTGTAGTACTCAGAAAGATTAAACATTTTAGCGCAGAGCATAATTACAAACATTTATACTGGAATTAGAGGAATGTCCTTAACTTTATTAAAGGGATAATTCACCCAATTGAAAATCTCATCATTTACTCTCCTTCGTGTGGTTCCAAACCTTTAAGATTTTCATTCATCTTCAGAACACAAATGACAAATCTGAGAGAAATCCTCCATTGACAGCCAGGCAACTACCACTTTGACGGTTCAAAAAGATCATAAAGAGATCGTAAAACTAATCCATATCAATTGAGCGGTTTAGTCCAAATTTTCTAAAGATACTTGATCGCTTTATATGATGAACAGACTTAATTTGGCTTTTATTCATTTCACATATAAACATTCATCAACGCACACATCAGTTGTGGTAAACAGAAGTTCAAACATGTTCGCTTGACGTGCAGGGCAGGCCAATGAGGTGAATTCTCGTGTTCATTTTTGTGTGAATAAAAGACTCAATTAAATCTGTTCATCATATTAAGCGGTCGAGCCTCTTCAGAAAATTCGGAACGGATTAGTTTTACAATCCCTTTTATGAACTTTTTGAAGCATCGAAATGTTAGTTGTGTAGCTGTCAGTGGAGGGACAGAAAACTCTCAGATGTCATTCAAATATCTTAATTTGTGTTCTGAAGATGAACAAAAGTATTAAGGGTTTGGAACGACACGAGGGAGAGTAAATGATGACAGAACTTTAATTTTTGGGTGAACTATCCCTTTAATTTCCATAACATTCTTAGAGGAAGTCCCAAATATGATATTCCTTGATAGAGCACGGTTTAAAGTGTGCGTACCCTGACAATATTATTTAGCAAAATCATTACCCAAATATTACATTTATTACCATCATTGAATAACCTCTTCATCTTGGCCAGCCGTTGACACAACATGGCAATCTGCATCTGTCGCTCAGTACTCTCTTCTTCATCCATCTCTGCACACTACACAACACAACACAAACATCATCAACTACACCACAATACACACACCATTACTGCACTGCATTGACATCTGTGGAAATGACACCATGCCTCAGTCTATGTATGCATGAATATGTCTCTCCGCAAATAAAAGCTTATTTTACTGCTTACATAACCTTAACCATAAAAACGTATGTTTACATAACCTTAACTATAAAAAAAATTATTCATAATGAAATAATTTCTTTAGTGTTTTTAAAAGTCTCTGCAACAGGATCCCCCAAAACAGATAGATTAAGTTTAATACAAATTAAATTTTTACTTATTATATTTGCATGCAGCTATTTATGCATATTACAAAACAAACATAAACACATCACAATTACTGTCACGTTACTGCACTGACATCTTTGAAAATATTCACCATGCTTCAGTCTATGTCGTTAACCTTATGCCTATAATAACGTTATCTGTCTGTCATTTTAAACATGCTCATCTAACCTTTGATTCATAATGGATCTTAAAGTATTCAAAGTGAACAAAGCCTAAATAACTTCCAAATGTTAGGTCTCTTTCAAAGGCCAGGCTTTGCAAAAATAACATTTTAAGTTTGTTTTGATGATGATGATGATGATGCACCAAAACTACAAGAGTAACGTCTGATGGCCTACCAGCATCTGAGCTAGTTTTTATCCTAGACCTTAATTTGATCAAACTCATGACTTGACATAATTATCTTTGTCTTGCTGTGATTAATAACCTGAAGAACAGCTCCGCCGTGTCGGGTGATTAGCAGCTATCCGGCTAAACTCGCTTTACAACAGAACAATCCTCGTTGACAATCGTGCATTATTGATTAAATTAATGACAATCGACACGTTGGCCCACTACATCGCACCGTTTACATTTTGGACGATGTTAAAAAAGTATTTTAAAGCAGTACATTTACCCTGAGACGGAGAAAGGAGGAAAATCTGACGGTGTGATCGAGTAATTGTTTTGTTCAACGTCGACCGTTTCAAAATTCGCCACTTCCCCAAAGCGCGCGCTCCTGTTGGTCAGTTTGTATTCCACGTGATCATTTTACAGCATGGTGGGCGGGGCTTCCCTGTACGTCACACTTTCATTCTGCGCGCGTTCTGGTGAAGGATTTTGAGAAAAGAAAATATCAACAAAAAAGCGTTTCATATAAATAATAGAATATATCCTGTAATATATGCACTAGACTACTAGTTAAACACTCATGGGACTTTTGTTGCAAGTGTTTTCGTTGTAGGCTAGATCATGTAAAGATATTGATAAACTATATAAACCCATGAAGAAACTAAATATAGATTTACAACATGTAGAATTGATATAATGATATGCTTTATTTCAATGACAGCTAGATGTGAAAAAAAGACAAAGCACGTTTCATTCAAATATTATTCTGTTCAGTTCCACATGCAAATGATCTGGCTCTGCCTCTGAACCATTTCGTAAATAAAATTATTCTTTGCTTTTGCTTTCTTAAAAACGGACAAAAGCTTATTTTATTGTTTAAATAACTGAAACCGTACAAACTCGGTAAAATGTTGTTATTAATTTAAAAATATGCTTCTATACTGTATATATTCACCATGAAATCAAGATTACCAATTATTTATTTTTTTAATATTGCAGAATTTATTACAAATGATTTCTTCATGCACATCATATTTTATTATTATTATTTTTAAATGCATGTGCCCTCATAATCTTTTAATCAAAATAACTTCTCCCTCTTGCAGCGACATCTCTCCTCTTCTCTGATGATGCGTTTACTGGCGTGAGGGCGGGGCAACCTGTCACTCACATGAGATCCACCAATAGCAAACCACAACCATCCAATCAATTCCCAATGGACAAATATCAAGTCCCGCCCAACATTTTTTCCTGTTCCAGATGCTGTTTCAGTATACTGACACGAGGCTGCGAAAAATATTTTAAAAATCCATGTAATGACCCCTTTAATGTCTCCTGCAAGTCACTAATAAGAAGGTAAATTCTAGATATAGTACATACTATGTTTTGTACAAAAAAAAGACATACAACAAACACTACAGCACTTTGATGGTTTATTTATGGTAATTTAGGAGGTGAAACTAATAAGGCAGTAAAAATAAAAATAAAAATCACCCCCATCCACACATTATCCTCAAAATTGCTGGAATAAATCAATTAAAAGGCAAAACAAGTCCCTCAACTCTTTACGAAACGTGTTTAGAGGAGAATGGCTAAATACATTTTCCAAGCATACTCGTACTACAGGAGAAATGTGTTTTTGTAAACTCAAATGTAATGAACATTTCAGTATTTAATAATACAGTAAGAGAAGCATATTTGTACAAGATCAAGGGTAGGCAAAAGCCTTACACAACACTTAGATACAACAAAGTATGTTTAGGAATGACAGTGCTGTTTTATTAATCATATCTGTAATGAAGACTGCTAAATGCAAGATTTTACAATGAAACATCAATCTAAGCATTCAAATCCTAATCTATCGGCGGGCCTTGCTTGGGTCCTTCCAGCATACGAACAGTTTCATCCCACTGTGAAAACTGTTTTGATAAAAGAATCATCTGTGAAAAGGTTAAGGATATTAAGGCATTCATGCGAAAGAATGAGCTTATTGTGTGCTTTTTTTAGCTGCAGGCACTTTTGAACACATGGCAAGCAGTCTTTTCTCAACACTCACTGAAAGTAAGGATACCATTTTGTTGTATTCTTCAAACAGCCTTTTCACTTCAGCAGACAGTTCTTCGTTCCGGTCCTGTGGAAGTCAATCACAAATCAGATATTTTTGTATGGGAAAGAGAATCCGCATGATTCACAACATGTTCTCGCTTAGTGATGGTGAAACCTACATGCTAAAATACATGTAAAATCCAAGTTTTATAAAAGAAAACCCTACTCCACTCCACCTGCAAATGTGCATAGTAAGAGAGCAGAGGTGTAAAAAGTATTGGAGGAATAGTACTTCACTACTATAATTATCATTGGTTACACTTTATTTTACAGTGTCCCTGTAACATATGTTACATGTACTTACCACTCGAATCCTAACTCTAATCCTAAACCTAAAGTACATGTAGTTAATTATTATTACTCAGCACTTCAATATATAAATTACACTGTAACAATGACACCTTAAAATAAAGTCTAACCCTTTCTTTTTACGGTGATTGTGTTACAGTGTAATTATGTATTAAAGTACTGTGTATTAATTATAATTAACTACATGTACTATAGGGTTAAGATTGGGGTTTGGTTGAGGGTTAGTTGCATGAAATAATTTATAGTCTCTAAGCTATAATTGATAGTTATTACTTCAGTAACTGTAACGTGTAAAAAGGACACTATAAAATAATGTGTTACCTTATTATTTTTTGGAATCTGTGTTCTGTTAAAATCACTCACATTTATAAGGTAAAAATAATCCTTTTGAATTTAAAGTACCCAGTGCATACATTATATGAAATCATTTCTCCTTTATTTAAAACTAAAAATATTCTTTTTCTTTACACTAATGTGACTGAAAGACAAGGGTGGAACGTATAAACCTCCTCCATCGCCTGTTTCAAGCATCGGCTCCCAAAGCGTGTCCTTTCGGTTCCCCTTTTAGTGATCACTATAACCCCTTAATCCATCGAAGGAGTAGAGGAGCTAGATAACAATTAGACATTCGACCTGAACTATCATAGTAACACAAATTGCTTTCACTTACTGATGACATCACAGTTATACCCTCAGGTACAGATTTCGCCATAGCCATTGCCTGTGTTGCGTAGCGTATATGTGAATGTGGGGGCGAAGGCATCAAGTAAAGTACCTGTACTTTAACTTGCGTACAATTTTGCAGTAGTTTTTACACCCATGGAGGAGAGCACAGGGATAATGGAGGTATACAAAAAAAAAACAAGTGAAAAAAAAATGTGGTTACCTGCTGTTGGATGTGAATTTGTGACAACCGCTGGACTTTAGTGCTCAACTCTGGAACCGCTGTAAAAACAAAATGAGAAGGAGTTTTGTTAATAACACATCCAGATAACCTCAAAATATAAGTAAAGAGTTACTTAAATATTTGACAAAAATAGCAATGGTCAATGTTTTACCTTTAATGTGGTTGCTGTCCAGAAGAGGCTGCAGATTGTGCACCTGCTCCAATAATGTGGCCTGGGAACGCAAAAACTCTTCCTCTGTAGATAAAGGAGGAGGAGATTAATTCATTGTTGAAATAATTAAATATATACAAAAACATATGACAGGACTTAGATTAAGCCAGGATTAGGCCTTATAACGCTGACGTGGAAACCAGGAGAAACATTGTGCCATGAACAACCAAGTTATAGAAGGCTTTTCAATCCACAAATCACCAACATTCACAGTGGATTCAATGTAGCAAAGCAACGTTAACTGTAACCATGGCATTGTAGCAGAAATGGTCGAATGTTTTTACATTATTCATTTCAGGGTTGATACAGCCTTTGGGGAGTGACTCAAGCACTTTTAACGGATGATCACAACTTTTTCCAGCACTTCAAAGGTCTGCTTGTACTCCTAAAATTTTCAGTAAGGGTCTACAGTGCTCCAAGTAAAAAAAAAAAAAGTTAGTCTGGACTCTGTAGCCCCGTTTAATTTGTGTTTGCTTGTACAATTAACAATTGTGGTACTTTACGTCCAATGTAAAATCAGGGTCCTGAAGCAAAACCAATTGGGAATCACACGGGTAAAAAAATGCACTAACCTGCTAGAATAAACTCCAATTTCATTGCATCTGGCATAGCAATGAAGTCTGTGAACTGGGGGTCCAAATACTTCAGCAAATCTTCAACTGATAGAAAAGATAAATTGATAAATGATGATGGAACATATTAAAACATACACAGGATTTTGATCACAAATGTTACGGATTAATTGGGAGGGTCTCACTTTTCTTGTGAAGGATCTTGACACGCTCTCTCTTGTTTGCTGTGTTTGCAAGAGCACTACTGATCCTTGTGAGTGATTCAGCACACTGAAGGAAGGAAAGACAGATAATAAATCCAGCAAAAGGTTAATCAGGTTATGAAGAGTTACAACTGGACATGTACTTTGCCAACTTACAAGTTTTTGGGTAAAACCAAATAAACTGTTAGGCCTAACCAATCGGAGTTTATCACTTTCGATCAAATTTTGCATTTTTTGTTTTGCTTTGAATGGTCCTGCAGCATTACAAATTATTTTTTAAAGTATGAATATTCCATGTAATCTCGAAATTACAATGAACTCATGAAAATTGTCATTTTAATAATTATAATAGAATTCAGAAAATGCTGTGCAAGAAGGTTCAGCGTGTCACACAGCAGGACATTTTGCTATTTTGTCACATGATTGTTTCCATCAGAACCTCGTAAGCTGCATTCATTTTCATGGCAACTTTAAATGGTATTATATGTGAATGATAAGTGAGTGGCGGTACATTAAATCTAGTCTGTGTCTTAGATCAAGGGTTTTCTATCTTTTAAATGCCAAAGACCCCCAACTATTATCATCCTTGTGTGAGGGACCCCCATCCTACATTTTTTTAAATCAGCTATATATTTCCATGTCTAAAGACCCAAATGTATATAAAAAATATGTTTAAAAATTGTTTGGAAGACTTTTTTTCACTATACTGTACTGTACGGGTTAGGAACTATATTATTTATTAAAATGACTTTTTAAAGCATTTATTTATTATTATTTTAACAATTATTTCTTGAAAACAACTTTATTTATTTCATTTAATCTTATTTATTGATTTTTTCATAGGTTTATTAGTGTAATTTGTCTGCTGCCACGCCCGCAAAATGAACAGCTCTCGGTAACGTTACTTCATCACAACACCTACCAAATGCCAGCATGCAATTTCTGATATACGGTGCACATTAAAACCGTATAAGTTAGTCGTCAGCAAGAATGAATGCTATTATGTCGTGAATATGATCTGTCAAATCCACAACAATAAACACTCGCAGCTGACGCTGACACTGACTGACTGACTGACTGACTGACACACACACACACACACACACACACACACACACACACACACACACACACACACAGACAGAGAGAGAGCGGTTAGAGGGCTATAGGCGTGTCTGAGGCGAATCACCTTCACTGGCTTGTTGTTTTTTCCCCCTCTTTCCCCATGAACGCGTTTTTCGAGAACTTGAAGGCGAGCGTCCAGATCGTCCAGGTTGTTTTTCCCTTCCATTTTGTTGTCTCGTACTTGGTAGCATTGGTAGCGCTTCTCTAAACCGGAAATGACGCTTCGGACAGCCTCTTCTTCTGCGCGTCACAGCGCAGTCCGCCACCACACGTTTCTCCAGTGAAGATAGATGTCTATGTCTAATAGTTTAAAACACTATGCGCAAAGACAACATTAGAGTCACTAAATATTCAACATGAAATCAAAATCGACAATTCATGCTTTTTTATGGACCACATTGGGCTTGACCGGCCCGCCTTTACCCGTGTGCGTTCGTTTGATTTGTTCAGTTATATGCCAGACAGTCAGACATTAGCCGTAGCCTATTCCCACTGTGAGGCCAAGGCATATTTCTAAATAAAAAAAAAAGTTATATTTAAACATTAATTTCAATATTATTTATGCAATTATAATTGCTGTCTAAATATATTCATGCCACGTGTCAAAGCTGCCCAGCAGTATGTGTAAAACCATTTTGTTGATACTGGATTCATTTAATTGGTAATAGCCATACAGTGTCTTTTTGTTCTGATTGAATTTATTGATTAAATGTAAGAATCTGATATAAGAGGACACTATTATGACAATACATTTTAAAATACTGTTCATCTCTGGCTTTATTGCTCTGTGTTATTTCAGATTTTCAATTGAGAGAGCAATTGGGCCCCTCCTTGAACTGCCACCTTAACGTGGTGGAGGGGTTTGAGTACCAGAATGACCCTAGGAGCTATGTTGTCTGGGGCTATATGCCCCTGGTAGGGTCTCCCAAGGCAAACAGGTCCTAGGCGACGGATCAGACTAAGAGCGGTTCAAAATTCCTTATGATGGACAAAAATTCAAGCACCGTGACGTCGCCCGGTATGGCGCAGCCGGGGCCCCGCCCTGAAGCCAGGCCCGGGGTTGGGGCTCGTATGCGAGTGCCTGGTGGCCGGGCCTCTCCCCACGGGGTCCGGCCTGGCTCAGCCCGAAGGAGCGACGTGGGACCGCCTTCCCATGGGCTCACCACCTGCAGGAAGAGCCGTAAGGGGCCGGTGCAGAGACGATCGGGCGGCAGTCGAAGGCGGGGACCTCGACGACCCGATCCCTGGACAGGGAAACTAGCCTTAGGGACGTGGAACATCACCTCGCTGGCGGGGAAGGAGCCTGAGATGGTGCGTGAGGTTGAGAGGTTCCGACTAGAGATAGTCGGGATCACCTCTACGCATGGCTTGGGCTCTGGAACCACAATCCTTGAGAGAGGATGGGCTCTTCACCACTCTGGAGTTGCCCATGGTGAGAGGCGACGGGCTGGTGTGGGTTTGCTTATATCCCACCAGCTCAGCCGCCACGTGTTGGAGTTTACCCCGGTGAACGAGAGAGTCGCTTCCCTGCGCCTACTGGTCGGGGATAGGTCTCTCACTGTCGTGTGTGCCTACGGGCCAAACGGCAGTGCAGAGTACCCGGCCTTCTTGGGGTCTCTGGGAGGAGCGCTGGAAAGTGCTCCGACTGGGGAATCCGTCGTTCTACTGGGGGACTTCAACGCTCACGTGGGCAACGACAGTGACACCTGGAGGGGCGTGATTGGGAGGACCGGCCCCCCCGACCTGAACCCGAGCGGTGTTCAGTTATTGGACTTCTGTGCTAGTTACAGTTTGTCCATAACGAACACCATGTTCAAGCATAAGGGTGTCCACCAGTGCACGTGGCACCAGGACACCCTAGGTCGCAGGTCGATGATCGACTTTGTGGTCGTTTCATCTGACCTGCGGCCGTATGTCTTGGACACTCGCGTGAAGAGAGGGGCGGAGCTGTCAACTGATCACCACCTGGTGGTGAGTTGGATCCAATGGCGGGGGAGGAGGCTGGACAGACTCGGCAGACCCAAGCGTACTGTAAGGGTTTGCTGGGAACGTTTGGCCGAGTCTCCTGTCAGCGAGATCTTCAACTCCCACCTCCGGCGGAGCCACGACCGGATCCCGAGGGAGGCTGGAGATATTGAGTCTGAGTGGACCAAGTTCTCCACCTCCATTGTCGAAGCGGCTGCTCGAAGCTGTGGCCGTAAGGTCTCCGGTGCCTGTCGAGGCGGCAATCCCCGAACCCGGTGGTGGACACCGGAAGTAAAGGATGCCGTCAAGCTGAAGAAGGAGTCCTATCTGGCATGGTTGGCTTGTGGGACTCCTGAGGCAGCTGACAGGTACTGGCAGGCCAAGCGGACTGCAGCCCGGGTGGTTGTGGAGACAAAAACTCGGGCCTGGGAGGAGTTCGGTGAGGCCATGGAGAAGGACTATCGGCTGGCCTCGAAGAGATTCTGGCAAACTGTCCGGTGCCTCAGGAGAGGGAAACAATTCCCTACCAACGCTGTTTACAGTGGAGGTGGGCGGCTGTTGACCTCAACTGGGGATGTCGTCGGACGGTGGAAGGAATACTTCGAGGATCTCCTCAATCCCACCGTCACGTCTTCTATTGAGGAAGCAGAGGCTGAGGGCTCAGAGGTGGACTCGTCCATCACCCTAGCTGAGGTCACCGAGGTAGTCAAGAAACTCCTCGGTGGTAAGGCACCAGGGGTGGATGAGATCCGCCCTGAGTACCTCAAGTCTCTGGATATTGTGGGGCTTGGCTGACACGCCTCTGCAGCATCACGTGGCGGTCGGGGACAGTGCCTCTGGGATAGCAGACCGGGGTGATGGTCCCCTCTTTTTAAGAAGGGGGACCGGAGGGTGTCTTCCAACTACAGTGGGATCACACTTCTCAGCCTCCCTGGGAAAGTCTATGCCAGGGTACTGGAGAGGAGAATACGGCCGATAGTGGAACCTTGGATTCAGGAGGAACAGTGCGGTTTTCGTCCAGGCCGTGGAACACTGGACCAGCTCTATACTCTTTACATGGTGCTGGGGGGTTCAAGGGAGTTTGCCCAACCAGTCCACATGTGCTTTGTGGATTTGGAGAAGGCATTCTACTGTGTCCCTCGCGGCGGCCTGTGGAGGGTGCTCCGGGAGTATGGGGTCCGGGGTCCTTTGCTAAGGGCTGACCGGTCCCTGCATGACCGAAGCAGGAGCTTGGTTCGCATTGCCGGTAGTAAGTCAGACTTCTTCCCGGTGCATGTTGGACTCCGGCAGGGCTGCCCTTTGTCGCCGGTTCTGTTCATAGTTTTTATGGACAGAATTTCTAGGCGCAGCCAAGGTCCGGAGGGTGTCAGGTTTGAGGACCACGCGATTTCGTCTTTGCTTTTTGCGGATGATTTTGTCGTGTTGGCCCCTTCACACCAGGACCTTCAGCATGCACTGGGACGGTTTGCAGCCGAGTGTGAAGCGGCTGGGATGAAGATCAGCACCTCCAAATCCGAGGCCATGGTCCTCAGTCGGAAAAGGGTGGCTTGCTCACTTCAGGTTGGTGGAGAGATCCTTCCACAAGTGGAGGAGTTTAAGTATCTTGGGGTTTTGTTCACGAGTGAGGGAAGGATGGAACGGGAGATTGACAGACGGATCGGTGCAGCTTCTGCAGTAATGCGGTCGATGTACCGGTCTGTTGTGGTGAAGAAGGAGCTGAGCCGTAAGGCAAAGCTCTCGATTTACCAGTCAATCTACGTTCCTACTCTCACCTATGGTCATGAGCTTTCTCCGCAGGGTGGCTGAGCGATCCCTTAGAGATAGGGTGAGAAGCTCGGTCACTCGGGAGGAGCTCAGAGTAGAGCCGCTGCTCCTCCACATCGAGAGGGGTCAGCTGAGGTGTTCTGTTCTGGATGCCTCCTGGACGCCTTCCCGGGGAGGTGTTCCGGGCACGTCCCACTGGGAGGCAGTGTTGTATAAAGTACTAGATAGCAATACTTGAGTAAAAGTACAAGTATCGTCCTAGAAAAAGACTTTGGTAGAAGTGAAAGTTACCTTTTAGAATATTACTTAAGTAAAAGTCTTAAAGTATCTGATATATACTGTACTTAAGTATCAAAAGTAATTTTCTGAATTTAATGTACTTAAGTATTTGAAGTAAAAGTAAAACGTTTTTTTTTTTTAAAGTAAGCGGTTAGAACTTTGATTGTGAACTTTATTGTGGCCGTTCTAAAGGAGAGAGGGAACGAGTATTGCGTAGCCGGCCGCACTATAGTAACCTGGTGAGTTGTCGCTTCAGTCGTTAAACCCATAGGTTAGACCTGCTATAATGGCGAATTCAGGGGACTATTATAGGCTAAGGCCACGCCCCCTTGGCAGGCTCTGACGTGTAATGACGTGGGGCTAGCTCATTGGTCGCACATCAGAGGCGCCCGCGCCATTGGATATGCAGTTGCCGCAGCACAGCCGATGAGCGAGCTAGACGCTCCATGTGCTAGCTGTGGAGCTGCAAATGCGTTTTTACACATAGGCTTCAGTAAATCAAGGAAAAGGGGTTTCCCCCGGTCCTCCAGTAGGTGCTTCCATGGCGGTTTCAGTTGTGCTTCCTCCTACTTTGGCAACAAACAAGCATTACGCTGAAATAGAGCATGCAGAGCGTGCGTAATGCAATCTAGGAGCAGTGATTTGCCAAACCTCCCTTATTGCAGTCGCACACATTTCTTCTGATTTTATTTTGTAGTAACGAGTAACGAAGATTCTTCGTGGAAATATAACGGAGGAAAAGTATACATTTTATCTAGGAAATGTAGTGGAGTAAAAGTGAAAGTTGACATAAATTTAAATAGCGAAGTAAAGTACAGATACGTGAAATTTCTACTTAAGTACAGTAACGAAGTATTTGTACTCCGTTACATTACAACACTGCTGGGAGGAGACCCCGGGGAAGACCTAGGACACGCTGGAGAGACTATGTCTCCCGGCTGGCCTGGGAACGCCTCGGTGTCCCCCCGGAAGAGCTGGAGGAAGTCTCTAGGGAGAGGGAAGTCTGGGCATCTCTGCTTAGACTGCTGCCCCCGCGACCCGGCCCCGGATAAGTGGAAGAAGATGGATGGATGGAATTGTGAGAGCACATCCTGTGTTTTATTGTATTATAATGACTATTTAATATTACCGGTAGCATAGCCAGGACTTTGGTATAGCTAAGCTAGCCATGTTGCATATTAATTGTTCAAGAAATCTCAAAGCATATTTTAATTTGTGTGTATTTTGAGCTACTCCATAATGATGTTCTAGTCAAGGTCATAGTCAGTGCTCGAAGTGGGAAAAAAGTTCCGGTGCTCCCGACATGAGATCAACCAATAGCAAACCACAACCATCCAACCATCCAGTTCCTCAAGTCCGGCCCTGTTTTCTTGTTCTAGAAGATGTTTCGGATCAACAGCATGTCACTATATAGGGAAGAACATTATTGGTTACATTATTTCGTCTTTTTTTTTTTTTTTGGCCAAAATACAACATTGTAATAAATTGTAAAAACATTTTGTTTGCTGGGGACCACACCTTATAGACCCAAATCCATTTCCAACAGGGGACAATAGTTACAAAACATATGCATCCATAGCCTGTATCTAATCTAATAGTTCCCTTTCAGTTGCTGATGCTTTAGCCATGCAGTGTCTGAGGCACATGTAACTTCACGACAATACCTCACAGTGCGCCCGAGCGGATAAATGAAGTGCTTGCAAACATGTCATCAGCTTCTTTGCCTTCAGAAAGCCGCGTGTGCTGTGTGACAAAGCAGTGTGAATGTGGCAGTGAAGTCTTGTTCGGAGTTAGTTCATTACAGCACTATAAAAGATTGTCTTGTGTCGTGTGATATGGCAAACAGTTTAAGAGATGTGTTCCCCTGTGTGCAGCTTTACTCCTGAAGATGGATACAAGTTTTATGTTATTTGCTTAGGAGCGGAGCACGTGCGTTCAGCTCCTGGATAGGGTGGACAGGCCAGATTTTAAGCCCCCTGTCTGGCGTCCGGCACAGCCTCAAGCCGGACACTTATTTGTCCTCCTTTTTGGAGTTGCACTGAATCGACCTCAATTAAAGATGGGGTATGTGATTTTCTTTTTTGACCATTTTTTCGAAATCACTTGAAATCCTATTCCTAACCCACTAACAGCCACTGAGTTAGAAGCACTGAAATGAAAATTAAGCAATTTAATCATCTGTGGAACGGGCAGGACTCGAAAAACTCCAGCCAATCATTTCCAAGACCACCTAGAATCATTGGACAGTCAGTGCGTCAATCAAACGGTCGTACCATACCCCCCACCCCATCCCCCTCGCGCGCGTGTCCCCTTCGTGCGCATACTCAAAGCTCGTGACCCAGTCACAGTAAGTGCAAGTCTCCCCGGTACAGAGAGAGAGAGAGTAAAAGTGCAATCTCGCGCATCTGAGTTTTGCAAGCCATGCTCTTCGAATAGGTGGAGTCAGGGCCAGCGTTGGAGGAAAGAAGGTAGGACCTTTTGAGTTGTGTATTTTCAAAATCTGCCGGCCGTTTTGCAAATCCCATACCATACCTTGAATGGACAAAAGAGCACAAATTTATATCAAAAGAGGGTGCAGAGGGTGAACTTCTTTGTTAAGAACTGAAATGTGTATTTATTTATTTTTCACATTCATTATTTGTTTATTTATGTATTTTTGTTATTTCCAGAAGTCCAGAAATGTTATGTTTTGCACTTTGCAAGACAGGTTCATCTCAGTGGTCAGTTTTTGAAACAGACATCACAATGTCTTGAATAAATAACAAATACTGTAAACAAAAACTTTTTTGCCTCTTCTGTTACACATGGATATACCGTAGATCAAACTGTCTGGCAATGAATAGAGTAGGCTATTTCAGAATCACTGTATCAAATCGATATAATGGACAAAATTGTATTGTAGTTGCGAGTACAGCACAGTCCTATGCAATTAGTCTTGCCTCACTAAATGCCGCAAAGTGTTCTCCTTTTTAGTGTTATGGAAATGGCCACCCTACTCCTGGATGGCTCACTCAAGGCAAGGCAAGGCAAGGCAAGTTTATTTATATAGCACATTTCATACACAATGGTAATTCAACGTGCTTTACATAGGAGAAAATAAAATAATCAAAACAAATAAGAATAATTAAAACAGTTTAGAATAAAATAAAAAAAAGGACAGTAAAAACAGTCGGACGCAATACCTTCTCGGTTGGACATATGCTTGGCTCTCTTTACGAGTAAGAGGAGTCAAGTGTCTGAGCCCCGCGGTTCTGGACCTGCATCTGCGATCTTGGCGATCTCAGATGGACTTTGAATGGGAAGCAACCAAAACGCATCTTAATAGCAGGTGTAAACAGGGCCTTAGAGCCTGCTGTTGTTTCCTGGCAAGAACCATAGCATGATTTTGCTCTTTGGTAATGGGAAGCTGACAGATCTGACCAGGATAAAATGAAACCACTTGCATTGTCACCTCCCCAGTTTTGTGACTGAGGTTTTTAAGGCTGCTCTCCCAAAGTTGGCTGCGAGGTTGAGCTGGGTTGGTAGATGGGGAAAAAAAGTATGTTGCCCTTCTTAGTTATATAGGAGCTGATATTTTATTATGCTCCCGGGCGCCCCAATTTCTCCCATTCTATATAGGGGCCAAGTCTCCAGGGGCTACAGCCTTGCTACCAACTAATTTTAATCTTTAATAGGAAATGGATTGCTAAAGCAGCAAATTAATGAATGAAACAAATAAAACGTTATTTTATGCAGGGTTCATTACATTTTGAAAAGGTGATTTTTAAAGTAAATTTACATAAATAGTGTGTTAAAGTGATAATAAATTGTACCAAAAATTAATGAGCTAAATGATTCAAATTAGTATGCTGGGATGTACCGTACTTGTGATGGGATGGAACATTTCAGACAAAATGGCTACTGCTCTCCCATCATTGTAATTAGCATTCAAGAATGAACTATAACCACAATTTTTTTTCTGCCTGTTTTATGTGAGGGTGGATATGTAATTCCTAATGAATTTGGGCAAGCATGAGAACACAACAGTTTTTTATCAACTTGCCTCTTTAAAAGATGTTTATCACGTGCCCAAATTAAATAGGCCAATCCAATACTTATATTGGATAGCTACATATATTAATATGCATCAGATATCTGCACTTCACATAAAAGTATCATCAATGATTGTCTAGTTACTAGTGTTTTATCAAACCTCACATCTTCAAAAATTGAGGGCAGAGTAGAGATTGAAGGTTTGAAAATCAAGAGGATTGCACCTGTTTCTGCGCATGCGCAGTTGAGCAGCGCTCACTCATTGCTGTGAGAGTCTAGGGGAGCGACCCGAGAGCCGCAGTGATGCCAGTAACCCTCTAGGATGCTCTACTCACCGATGCTTTTACTGCCGTCTGTTTCAGCCACAGGCCTTTGAGCAGATCCGGATAAATCCGGGAAGAAGGTGTTCTTCCCACCACGGAATAACGGGAGCGCGCGACCTTGCGCTGAATGTCATTAGAAAGAGATTTTAATCTCGCTACGGTAAGAACGGAAATCATCATTACCGTATTCGGTAACGACGCTAAATGTCAGTTTAATGTTGAAGTCTGTGATGTTGTTATGTTTTTTAGGGGTATAAGAGAGAATAGACTGTAAACGCAGGGATATTATGCGTTTGCCGCATCGAAACGTTTGCTCGACTGATCCCTGAATGTTTGCCTCGCATATATTTCGTTAACCTGTCGTCATTTAGAGGAACTAATGATAAAAGCCTTCTTGGTTCTTCTAGTGGTGATTTGGGAGAGGCTGGTGGCGTTTGATATGCGACATATTTGACCGAAACCTTCAGGCCTTCATATACAGTGTGTTCAATCGGATGCAAGTGTATCTCTTCCTGAATAATGTGTCATTTATTACCATGATCGTAATTCAGATCGTGTTGAGCAGATCTGTGCTGCTGACACGTGCTGTTCTAGTCTTTGTGCTGATGCTGAATTACACCCCACCTCCTCCTCCCCATCACAATAAAGCCTTTCCCATCCCCACCATCACTGTAATAAAACCTTTCCCAAACTACACACCAATGTATTAAAGCATGGCCACATGGCTTTCCATTGTGTGCTTTATTTTTACCATTGCACCAACTCATTTTTCTTATGTGTTCTCAGACCATTCAGATTCGAGTCTCAGCGATGGACATGTTAAAGCATATAATCAACGACACTGTGGAATTCTACAAATGGAGTCTCACTATTGCAGGTAACCGGTCTCGACTTCAGTGATCTGAATGTGATGCATGATATCCATGCGAATAAATAAAGCCGGGAGCAGGAAAGGCCCTGTTATTAGATTATTTTGACCGTAAGACACAGCGACTGCAGGTTTCACTTTTGATGAACAAGAGCAGAATTTAACGAATGTAAATGTTAGAAATTATAGGCTGCAATGCTGGCAATTATCGGCCGGACTAGAAGTAGAATAGATACAAATACCCGTCAAAAGTTTGGAAACATCCCAATTAATTCACGTTTTTTTTTTTAAAGTCTCTTTTGCTCGCCATTGCTGCATTTATTTAATAAAAAATACAGTTAAAACAGGAATATTGTCAAATATTATTACAATTTAAAAGAGCTGTTTTCTATTTGAATACATTTTAAATTGTAATTTATTCCTGTGATGCAAAGCTGAATTTTCAGCATCATTACTCCAGTCTTCAGTGTCACATGATCCTTCAGAAATCACTCTAATATGATGATTTGCCAGGAAAAAGGAAAAAAATTATGCGAGTGCATTATAGAGACATTTGTAGATTACAGATAAAACCCCAATAAAGGGATCTCCTGTCTGTTTGTAGACAAGCGTGTGCAGAAATGGCCCTTGATGGACTCTCCGCTGCCCACGCTGGCCATCAGCTCCTCCTACCTGCTCTTCCTCTGGCTGGGACCCAAGTACATGCAGGGCAGAGAAGCCTTCCAGCTGAGGAAGACCCTCATCGTCTACAACTTCAGCATGGTCATCCTTAACTTCTTCATTTTCAAAGAGGTGAGTCCACCCAAACTCTCAGCATGGTTTTTATGCTTCATGCATACATATTTATTGCGTTTATCCTTTTTAAAAATAGTATTTTTATTTAGTTTCAGTTCAAATCTGCCTATGGTGAAAACACACCTCGTTTATTAGAAACTGCATATACATCAGCGCCGAATAACTGCAGTACAGTGGTGCCCGTGCTGCCTGTTAATGTGCTATACATGTACCATTACTGCTATATTTAGCAATAAATTGTAACTACCATCTCTCTGGGTGTTTATGATTCAGCAACATCAACTTCATTTGGACAGAATACATGATGGTCAGAAGTCAGGTTTGAGAAATTAATTAAATCAGCCAACATTGATTGAAATGTGAAATATTTAATCTTACTTTATATTATTTTGGTTTATTGCTCATTATTTTTTTGCAAACTCCCATTTTTATTACCATACACCATAAGTTTATTAAGATAGACCATAATGTCTTATGCTGCATCCTTTTTCGCCTACTTCTACTATGCACTAAAAGTACGTACTGTTTTTGTGAAGAAAAAGTACATACTTTTAACTGTGTAGCAGAAGGGTAGGCAAGCTTTGGGATAAACTACTTCGTCATACTTGCGTCTTTAACGGAGAGCTCTGTCGCTTTGTTACGTGCATCCTGTCACCGTTTAAACTGCCCTGTCAATCATCTTGTCACAATTAAAATCGTACACATTCAATTTAATTTACAATGTAATAGAGAGAAATGTAGTCGCATCTGCCGGTCGTGCGTCTTTCATGCGGAGACTCTCCTCATGTTTTTGCATAATGATGCATTTAAAAGTTAATGACCAAATGTATCTTTTATAAAAGTTCACAATGCTGTTGCAGATGAAATATAATGTTGAAATGATTGAATAAATATCTTTTAGTCAGGTTAGATACTGATTATTAATCACTCAAACCCTTTATCTAAACCTCTCTACTTAACCGTTGGACTCGCATATCCGCCATGTTTGTAGTTTTTTTTTTTTTTACAGTTTTTATTCATTCACGTTTGTAGTTCTAATCGAATCCTTGTCCAACGCGCAGCGGGTTGTGGGCATTATTAGCCGCTGGAGTGTATTCACTAATGGATTCTAAGGCTACGTTCACACTGTAAGTCCAAATCCGATTATTTGTGTGACTGGAATCTGATCTGAAATGAATGACTGTCCACATTGTGTATCGTTTAGATCCGATTTGATTTGTGTCCACAAACTTCACAGAAAGGAAACCGAGATGGCAGCAAGCGGCGTCCTGATTGTTTTCTTTATGTTACAAAAGCACAATGATTGTTAATGATGTCTTACTCTTATCTGTATGACACTAAATGATGGAGTATTTTAAAGGGTTAGTTCACCCAAAAATGAAAATTAAGTCATTAATTACTCACCCCCATGCTGTACCAACCCCGTAAGACCTTTGTTCGTCTTCGGAACACAAATGAAGATATTTATGATTAAATCTGAGAGGTTGATCACTCCTACATAGGCTCCCTAAGGGAATGAAACTTGACGGCCCAGAAAGTCAATGAAGAAAATGTTTAAATATTCCATGTCACAACAGTGGCTCAACTATAAGTTTATCAAGCGACGAGAATACTTTCTGGGCCGTCAGGATTGATTCCCTTAGGGAGCCTATGTAGGAGTGATCCAGCTGTCACATTTAATCATAAATATCTTCATTTGTGTTCTGAAGACGAACGAAGGTCTTACGGGGTTGGTACAGCATGGGGGTGAGTAATTAATGACTTAATTTTCATTGTTGGGTGAACTAACCCTTTAAGTTGTTTCCGCTATTATAATTAGACAGACTCATTTGGCATTGTGCCGATTTGTGTGTCGTGACCAGTGGCGGATTTAGCAAATTGGGGGCCCAAGGCGAAGGTAGTATGGGGCCCTCCATCCGATCTTTAAAAGAGAACGAAAAAAGTAAAAAAAAAAAAAGAAAAATAAACCATTAAATGGCACTTTCTGGAGAGTTTTGTGCAAAGAAATATAGAAAAAAAGTAGGTCTAGCAAGTCTTATATTTCTGTAATTCAGACAGATCAAAACACAAATATGCTGACTGAATAGATTGCTAGTTGAGAAAAACTGCTTTAATTAATGTTTTTATGATGACTTTGTGAAAGGTTAACTAAACAGCATGAGCCGTCTTCCTGCTGGCCAGTAAGTTATTTGGCAAATTTCATTCATACAGATATGTATTATGCTATAGTGTTATACATTTCTTACAGATAATCACGATGATCATTGCGTTTGACTTACCGAATGTGGTAAATTTATGCAATTAAAGTTTGTCTATAAGCTTTTTTTGTTATTAACAGTAAAATGTTGCCAGATATTGCTACGAAAAACAAGAAAAGCAAAACAAATTAATAATAATTATCCGAAATAAGTTCAAAGCTTGTGTTTTGGAAATAAGATTAATATATCACTAACCCTAACATGCAACTTTCCACTTTAATAACTTCCTAAAGTGTCAGAAAATCAGAAAAACGGGTCCAGAAGACTACTGCCACCTTTCCATTAGGTGGATCTGGCAACACGAAGGCTGCACCCGCGCCCTCACTAACAACCACGGATCTATAAAATGATATAGAATGATATATAGATCAGCGCTCACAACGCGCTCTCAAGCACCGTTCACTGCGCTAGCTTCTCGCAGCAACATGAATTGCAAACACTCATATGAGGTGGTTTAAACGGCTGATTAATCATTCAGAGAGCTTGACATTTTATTTTTGAATGTAAAAAAATGCCAGAGGTCCGGACCTCGATGACCTCACAGCTGGCTACGGCATGGACTTGTAACGTATCGTTAGCATTGTTGTCATTGTCAGCGGGCATCACAAAAAAGTTTGTTACCTTCTGCAATTTTGCTAAAAACGTTTTGCTTTCCTCCCGCTTCCTGCTTTTTCAGCACCGCTTGGGTAGCTTCGCTTCATTTTTACTCTGTCTACTACTCTGTACACCGTCTGTCAATCACTTCTTTTTCTCCGTCAGTTTTTTTGGCGCATTACAGCTTTGTCACTTTCGCACGCAGAAAGTGAGATAATGGAATAGTCCAATGTGGTGAGGTGGGGGGGGGGGGCCCTCCTGTCTGCGACACTAATGATTTGATGCCTTTTTTCGCAAATGTTTTTTAGAAATATATAATTTGCGAAAAGTAAAAAAAAAAAAAAAACTTAAGCATAATTTAATGGGGCATTTTGGGGGCCCCCAGGTAGCTCGGGGCCCAAGGCAATTGCCGACCTTTGTCTAATGGTTAAGTCCGCCCCTGGTCGTGACTCGTGGAAGTCTCACCAGTACAGTCCAGTGATGAAATATGTGTGTTCTGGAAACGAGAAGCCTCAGGTGCCGCTTTACTCACTGTCTCCTCATGGAAAGGTGAAGTAGGCTCTTTATCTCCTTCTCTTAAGCAATCAGAAATCTGGGGGAGGGGGGCGGACATGTAAATGTACCCAACTCGTATCGAATCGTGACCCCAAAACCGAGGAATGTACCGAACCATGACTTCTGTGTACCCCTAGTTGGTAATTATACGTCAAAAACAACATCAACTGCAACATGAAGGGGTTTGCAATACATATGTTGTCTTATTTACAACATGACAATGTGCAGAAGCGGAGGAGGCTGGTATGAGCCGCTTTATTCCTTGCTGTCGCCTCCGTTATATTGTCATTTTCTGCTCGTCCGGCACTTTGCGACAACGCAACCTTATTTCTGCAGCGACTTTCAGCATGGTTCCCATAACATCGTCTGACTTTACGTTTTACGTGGCGTAAGAAATTCACATAAATTATGCGAAATACGATCAGATCAGTCAGACTGAAATGGATATCCAGAAATTCGATTTGAATAGGATTTCAAACCACATATCAATGTAGCTCTTTGTAAAAATCTAATTTCATGTGACCTTTTGCCGTCCACACTTGCTAAATCTGATCGGATTTGCACTGACAGTCTGACCGAGGCTTAACTGTGAATAGTAGACCATCCAGGTATCTTTGGGATACTCATTTAATCCTACGATTTGGGACACACCAGTTCTAATTTCGAATACTATTTAGGATGGATGGTATGCGATTCGGGATGCAGCGTTAGTTTTTCATACTAGATCTAGTAACTTTTGCTAGTCCTAGATCTAAATTCGCTCTCTCTTATGCATGAGGTGAAGAAACGAATGAATAGGAATTGTCCTTTATACCAATGGCAGCTCAGATCAAACTATTTTTACATCACATTCAGTGCCATTCCCTCAATGAAATAGTCCAGATGTCAATTATTACCTGTTCTATTCCAGCTCTTCCTTGCAGCACGGGGGGCCAACTACAGCTACATCTGCCAGCCCGTCGACTACTCGGATGATCCCAATGAAGTGAGGGTGAGTGTGCTTCCCACATAGGATCACAATGTTACCCGGACTCGGCACTGAAACTGGACACGTAATTCTGCTCTCCAGTTACTCGGCTAAAGAGTGTTCCCGGAGTGGGATAAGCGGGGAGTTCGGTTTCACTCTGTGACTTCATTCACAAACACCATCTGATTTCTTTTCTTTTTTTTGCTAGGCCATGCACCATTTTAAATGCAAATGTAGTTTTTAATAATCGTATTTTTCAGTATAAATGAACCATCGTGATGTTATCATGAACACAGCATTTTGAGTATTTCCAGAAAGATTAAATAACATTAATACATTTGTTAAGCTGTATTGCACAATGAATGGCTGTGTTTCTCTTCTAAACTTGATTTCTTTGCTTTCAATTAATGTTATTCTCTAACATGTGCAATCTACTCGTCACAACTTGTAAAACAAGAAGAAGAGCAAGGTATCTATTAGCTGCCATAAAACTTTAATTATAACAAAAACAAAGACGAAAATCCATAGAGCAGGACCCGTTACTGTTTCTAATTATGCAAGTTCGACCAAATATGACATAATTGGTATCATTGTTCTTGGTATGTCTCGAGTTTAATTAAATTAGGCAAAATGAATCAAAAGGTATTACATTTTTTTACATTTTATTATACATTTTGAATGCTGCACTGAATCAAAAGAGACCAGTTTTATGATTTTGGAGCAAACCGTTCAGAAGTGATAGCCAAACACAGCCATTTTCACAACTCCTGACCAGTAGGTGGCGCTGTGCCGACATGCTTCATGTAGCCTCAGGTCATGATGACATGTACCAAGATTCGTTTCAATACGTTAAAGTGTTGCGGAGATATAGCCATTTTTACAGGCTCTTTATCAAATTCGTTCGCATGTTATTTGAGAACAGTTTTTTCAAAAACCTTTTAATAACTTTTGGTGTGATATGGTGAAAATCAGACGAACCGTCTTGGCTAGTTCGAAAAAAGTTAGTTCAATTAATGTAATGACAGCTTTGTAACACAACGACAACACTAAACAAAGAGAGAACCAAACTGAGGATTTGAATCCACGGGATAATGAGAACTGAACAAGAAACAGGTGGCGAACATAATCAGTAACCATGGGAACAAATGAGAACATAGTTAGAAACCCTGAGGCGTCAGAATCAGCTCCCGAGCTTGTGAATCAGTATATGGTGTTCATGAATTCGGGCCTGGATGCTGACTCACTACACATTGGGACACTGATGACTCTATTTCCGGGCTCATTGTTCAACATCACTACTGGTGTTTATGAACAACAGCAGAACTGATATCTTTCTGACATTATTTATAATGTCATTTAAAGTACATTATGATAAAAACTTTGCTTGTTTCATATACGTGCAACCTTTCAGCCCTAAATAAATTAGAAATGTTATCTAGATACTGTTTAATACCTGTTTCACAATGTATGTGAAATATAAAAAAAATAATGGTTTGTATTTTTACAAATATTTTTTAGTCTGGGACAAGACGTAAGCCTCGTCTGTGAAACCGGGCGTATGATACTTGAGTAAAGACACATCTTCTCTTTTGATGGCAGGTGGCAGCAGCCTTGTGGTGGTACTTTATTTCTAAAGGTGTGGAGTACCTCGACACTGTGTTTTTCATCCTACGGAAGAAGTTCAACCAAATCAGCTTTCTGCATGTCTATCACCACTGCACCATGTTCACTCTGTGGTGGATTGGCATCAAATGGGTCGCCGGTGGACAGTGTAAGTATTAAACACACAGGCACCACATGCAGGAATAGAAAAATCGCTACTGAAACATATTTCACACAGACAACACAAATTAGAAATACAGACCATGCCTGTCAAGCTCAGAAAAGAACAACGTTCATTCTGTATGATTCATGCGCTATATTACAACAAACCTGTCTGAATAACAGATCAAATCTGACATTGTACTGGTAATCTTCCACTCATATGAAATGGACTGAATGTGAATCTGTCTGTTTTGCAGCATTCTTCGGGGCTCATATGAACGCGGCCATCCATGTCTTGATGTACTTGTATTATGGGCTGGCCGCATTTGGTCCAAAAATACAGAAATATCTGTGGTGGAAAAAATATCTGACGATCATCCAAATGGTATGTGTTCGCAAGCAAAGTGCCGCTTTTGAGACTGATGTGGAATACAAGGTTGGTTCTTCAGTTAGGGGAACTTTAGACGAAAACTATGATTCTATTTTATTCCCAATTTTTAGCATCAAATTCCAGAATTTACTAGAGGATTCTTTACTTCAGTATAATTTTAGATTATTATAACTTCCCCTTTGTAATATATTTTATTTAAAAAGTATTAAACTGAAAATGATTCTTTCTTTGCACTTTTTTCCCTAAGTAAAAAAATACATAATTTCCATTTGATATTTATAGAATGCAGCTTCCGCTGTCTTTACCATCACACTATCTAGCATTTTATACAATTCAGTTTTCCCAAAAACACTTAAGCCGAGTAACTGTTTAAACATCAGAAATGTCATTCATTATATAGATGAAACATACACTACTGTTTAAAAGTTTGGGCAATTGTTTTTTTTTATCATCTCAAATTAAGGCCTTAAAAGCCTTGAATTTAGTATACAAAGTCTTGGATTTCGTTACAAAGGTCTTATATATTTGTTTTGCCTTTGTTAGGATTAAGTTCATACCGTAACAAAATTAACTGTTACTAATGTAGGCTAATTCAAAATGTATGCAGCGTTGAGTGCACCTCGCGCTCCACGTCATAGCAGAAAAAGCGATCGCGTGCGCACCCGTTACTATGGTTACTAGGCAAGTGAGGTACAGAACAAGATAGTACCTAGCCTACTTTAATCCACTGTGGCCTTAAATGACAGAATTTAAACCCCAAATAAGAGCTTTTCTGTTAAAAGAACATATTTTCTACCCGGTCTTTTCAATAGTATCTGGCAACCATGCGCGCGCACTCTCTCTACACTGCCGAAGAAGCACGAATGATCTGAAAACACAGACAAGCTGGAGTTCAGCGATCTTTATTTAAGATGTTCTACTTAAATTAAAGTGTCATTCAGTCAGTCTGTGTTCTGTCACGAGCCGCTTGCGCTGTTTGTGCGACTAAACCTGCGATCAAAATGCAGGCTGATATATCCACCAGTGTTCATACGAGCAAGAATGCAATGTTTCCCGAATATCCACACGATTTTAAATGTGACATTGATTTTATACAACAGTAAATAAGAAAAGAAAAAAGGGTAACATTAAGTGATGTACTACATTTAAAACAGCATTGTCAGGCTTGCTCTATTTTGCAACGAAGTATGTGGCTTTGAACGAATCGTGAGATTCAATGAATGAATGACTCAAAGACTCACTCATAAAGATAGTGAGTTACTGCCACCTACTGGTGATTTTTATGTGTTTTAACATTGCAAATTTAATGAAAAAATTAAATGGAAAAATGTATTAAAGGGGGCAAATCTTGTCCCTTAATGGAAAGGGTGTGACTGCAGTCTATGTGGAAGAGAGGGCACCAGGGGGTACGGCACTCTAAAACATTGGAGAACCACAGAACTTAGGAAAAGGGATCATTATCATTACAAGTGCTACTGCTAAAGAGTGCAATGTCAATAATTTCTCATAAGCTTAATTGAATTGGCCTAGAGAGAATAATTATTATGACATTTTCTGTCTAAAGACAGAATATATAATATATAAAATATATTATATAGTTATTCAGAATATATAAAATAACTATCAAAAGTAAAGTAACTGCAGTTTGACCAAAAGTTGACAAAAAATGCAAAGACTTTTCGTCAACTACAACTATAAAAAACAGGATGACTCAAATGTGATTAAGACCAATAAGCATTTTCGTCTGAAGACTAAGACTAAGGGGAGAGAAACTACTTATTTTATTCAGTAAGGGTGAAGTAAATTGTTGTAAAGATTAAAATTGTTATAATGTTACAAAAGATTTCTAATTCAAATTAATGCTGTTTTTTGAAGCAGCAAATCATCATATTAGAGTGATTTCTGATGGATCATGTGACACTAAAGACTGGAGTAATGATGCTAAAAATTCTGCTTTGATCACAGGAATAAATGACATTTTCACATATAACATGGCTGGGAGCATCAGACCAATTGTAACAATGAGTAATTAAAATCTAAAATTATTAGATTTTAGTCACAATACATTCACACAAATATGAGTTAATTGCATATGGTATTTGTCTAATAGGTGGCACTGTTACATAATTGATGTTGTGTGGGCAGTGTGAAGATAAAATTACACATACAAAGTTTGGTGTCAATATGCTGAAGCTTTGTTACAGCCTCAGAATCAGCTTGGCACCATGCCATCAAATTTGTTGATGCTTTATTTGAGAATGGTTCGGTCAATCCAAAAGCTTACAATAACTTTTTGCCAGCATAGTCCGAAGATGATCTAAGCCGAATTTGGTGAAAAAAGTAGGTTTTCAAAGAAATTCAAAATGGCGGACAACAAGTTTGACTGAATATGACATAATTGGTATCATTGCTCTTGGTATGTCTCAAGGAATCTATCAACAGTTTCATTAAATTAGGCAAAAATAATCAAAAGTTACTAGCATTTTTAATTGTAACAAATTTCATTATACATTTTGACCAGAAGGTGGCGCTGTAAGTACGTTCAGGGATTGAGAACATACAGAGTTTAGCAATGATTAGCTAATGCATTCGTAAAATACACCCTTTTACGACAGAATTCAAAATAGCGGTCTCCCAATATGGCCGAAATGGGAAAATTGGATATCATTCGACTTGGAATCAAAAAACTTTTGTTCTGAATCAAAAGAGACCAGTTTTATGATTTTGGAACAAACCATTTAGAAGTTATAAGTGATTTTTTTCCACCAAACCAGTTCAGCAGAAATCCTGCCCTGCAGATCATTTCATTGGTTAAGGTTACAGTGACGGGTAGGATTAGGGATCCGTGTTTGGTGTAGGCAACCAGTACAGTGATTGACATGAACAACGAAATCTGTAGAATCGGCTGCAACTGGTTTGGGGGAAAAAATCACGTGTACCAAGACTCGTCCCAATACGCTAAAATGTCGAGGACATAATGTATATCCTCGCATCCATTTTAATGGGCTCTTTGTCAAATTCATTGGCATGTTATTTGAGAACAGTTGGGTTTTTCTAAAAGCTTTTAATAACTTTTTGCCAGCACGGTCTGAAGATGAACTGAGACAATTTTGGTGAATATCGGACGATGGATCTAGGACAAGCTCGAAAAAGTAGTTTTTTCAGAAAATTCTAAATAGGGGAAAAATAACATAATAGGGTGCAGTCCAATCATCATGGAATCGCCATGCAATCAGAGGAAACAAAGTTATTAGCATAAACGTAAGTGCAATTTTGGACAGTTCTCCCAAAAATGAAAATTCCGTCATTAATTACTCACGCTCATGTCAATCCAAACCCGTAGGACTTTACGTAAGAAAAATCCATAAGAGATCATAACAGAACATACAGAAGCTCAAACATTATGATGTTTGAGAATGATCCTCATTGGTTCAAGCAAACCAATCAAGCGAACAAGCTTGAACTTCTGTTTCTCACAACTGATGTGTGAGTTGATGTTAATATGTTAATAAAAGCCTAAATTCAATCTGTTCATCATATAAAGCGAACGAGGCTCTTCAGAAAATTTTGACTAAACGGCTCGATTCGTATGGATTAATTTTAAAATCTCTTTATGGACTTTTGAAGCGTCAAATTGGTAGTTGTGTAGCTGTCAATGGAGGGACAGAAATCTCTCAGATTTCACCAATAAGATCTTCATTTGTGTTCTGAAGATGAACGAAAGTCTTACGGATTTGGTACGACATGAGGGTGAGCAAATGATGACAGAATTTTCATTTTTGGGTGAACTGTCCCTTTAAGAGCTCCAAAATTGATGTGGTTAATGTTGAGACTGTCCTCTATCAGTGTGCCAAATTTCATCATTTTTAACAACAGTTTTATGGGCTACCATAGACTCAAAAGTGGAGGAAAAAGGAGAAAACTAACCTTTGGTGCTTGGCCCCAATATATATTCACATTCAGTATAGTTCTTTTAAATGATAATACTATTTAAAAAAATTACTGTTTTTACTGTATTTTTGATCAAACAAATGCAGCTTTGGTGAGCATAAGAGACCGAACCCAAACTTTTGAGATGCTTCATTTTTTCAAATCTGCCCTTAACTGAAAATCAGTCATGACTAAACCAATGATCAGACTCTGGGAACTTATGAGTTATCATGTACTGTATCTTTTAATTTCTTCCTCAGATCCAGTTTCACGTCACCATTGGCCACACGGCCTTGTCGCTGTACTCTGACTGCCCGTTCCCGAAGTGGATGCACTGGTGTCTGATTGGATACGCCCTCACCTTCATCATCCTCTTTGGCAATTTCTATTACCAGACGTACCGTCGACAGCCCCGCCGCGAGACCGCGTCCAAACCCGGCAAAGCCCTTCATAACGGAGCCTCTAATGGAGCCCTGACGTCTAGTAATGGAAACGCTGCCAAGATGGACGAGAAGCCGGCGGTGGCTGAGAGCGGGAGGAGAAAGCGGAAGGGCAGAGCAAAGCGCGAGTAAAACGGAGGAGAGGGAAGCTGACACAAGAGGCCGCTCTGAAAGATTGTTCAGCAAATTGTTACGACCAAACAGTACGGCCACTCTCTGCAGCAGCCGGGGAGAAAAACAAGCCTATATGTAGAGAGACTGAACAATATGACATCTTTCCACATCGCCCTCCTTAAGTTTAGTACATTATTCGATGTATCTGCCTTTTTTACATCACTGTTCTAATGCCAGAAAAGACCCGTGTTTCATCAGTGTACAATGATTAAATGAAAGACTCTGATATCAGAGGGGTTTTTCATCATTTGTAATAGTGGGGTCCAAAAGTTCTTCTATTTTGCAACATAAAATGTTTCTTCACTAACTATTATCAGAATGATCATGAGATGAGCTGATCTAGATCCTGACGTCGATGTTCTCCAGCATGATTTGAGATGATATAAAGAGCATCTTGAGCTTCAATGGAAGAAGAAAATCGCTCGAGAAAAGTCGCTTATTTGAATAGTCAAAAAGAAATAGTGCATATTTCGTCTTCATTTTACAGACTTTTGGGCCCCCACTTTATATCATTTATTTGTGAAACATATTCATGTGTTTGTTTATTTAAAACTTTTGTATTTCATGTAAGTTGCGTGTTGTTTCGCTGTTGGCAGGATATATTGCCAACAACAGTACTGTACTTTAAAACATAGATCATGTTGCACTGCATATTTCAGCTTCGATCAAAATTAGGGATGCAACTTTACCAAGACCATATGCTGATAATATACAGTAGTGGGCAAAGGTGATGTCTGGCCTTGGGAAATTGACATCTTCACCCTTTATTCAAATATTGTTAAAATTTGTTCCAAGATTTTGTAATCATTTTATGTAGTTGTGCTCTAAGTCAATTGTTTTATTTGTGATAATGCAATGAAACATGCCAAATTGTGCGGATATAATTTTTGGCCACCCAGGCTGTCATACAAAGAAATTATGAACATCCAAAAACCAACAGAATATTAATAACTGATTATATTGTAGTCAATGTATGATTTTTCCTGTGAACTTTGTTTTTCTATGCTTTTTTTGTATTGTGAAATAGCAACTGTAGCTGTAGCCAAATTATTTTGTTTGATAATACCTTAACAAAGTTTAGTGTTTTGTTCTTCCTTCATATTTAATTTAATTTAAAATATATTAAATATTTCCCTCATATTTTGATGGTTTAATTGAACCTAAAGGATCTCTAAAAACAAATATCCCCATCGGACATCACTTGTAGCCACTACTGTATCCTATATATATTCTGTTGTCTATTGTCTTAAAAACAGTGTTCACAATCAGATCTCTCATCTAGAAGTGAAATCAGACATTGTAACATCTAACATGAATGATAGGAAAGATAAATAACAGTTCAGTGCTTTTGTTGCCTGGCATAAAAAATCAACTGACTGAAAAGGATAAAATATCAGCTTCTGTTATCAGCCAATTGAGACCAATACTGATTTAAAAAAAATGATAATGGCTCAGATGGATATATCATGCATCCTTATTTAAGGATATATCATCCTTATTGACATCACAGGGTTATCATCAAACATCTCACAGGATAAGATAGCTTTTAGTTTTCATTACAACACATAAATTAAAAATGGGAATGGGAAATATGTTTGTAGCTGCAATATTGCATTGTGCGTTAATAAAGTCTTGAGCTCCCTGTCAGTTTTTTTTTTTTTTTGAATAGTTAAATTCCTAAATATATCATGTGTTTTGTCTTGAATTTTTTATAATGTTGTATATTCGGTGCAATTTTGTACATTGTGCTTTCGAGAACGCAATGATCATCATCTACTCGTTTTCTTCTTTTTTTTTCAAATGACAGATATACATTGCTGTATAAAATAATAAAATAAATGGAAATGCATAGTCAATGTTATCTGGCGTTTCATTTCCCCAAATCCTCTCGCACGTCTGCCGTCGCCACGCCTTCACTCGTGAGCAGGACATGACATTTCAAGCAGCGTCCTGTCGTGCAACATCTGGTAATTAACATTTTTCAGATTTTTGTGTAAATGTTTGTATTATGACTACTTGCGTAGACAATGGAATATCTGTTCTTTTAAAAAGTAATAATAAGACTTGTTCATGTTCAGAACACAAATGAAGATATTTTTAATGAAATCTGATCAATACTCTGAGTTTGGTGAACGAGTGGGTGGAGTTGCAGGGTCTGAGTCTGACACTGGTGGAATGGTTGAATACGTGACATAGAAGGGAGGAAAGAAGGTCGGTGAGGCTTTAACAGAGACACATGGAAGGTGGGTAAAACTCTGTATTGTGAAGGTAAGTTGAGACGGTAAGTGACTGGGTTGATCTGCCTTTGAACGGTAAATGGTCCAATGTACCTGGGACTCAGCTTGCGGCAGGGCAGCCGGAGGCGTATGTCCCGTTTAGAGCCAGATCTCTTGACCAGGTTGGTAGATGGGCGTTTCAGCTCTGCATAGGTCGGTCTGACTCTTGTGCTTCCTTACTGCACTTTGCAGATGGACAGTCCCAGACCCTCTTGCTCTCCTGGAACCAGTGTTTGACAGCTGGAACCTCTGAATTGATCTCCTGACCAGGGAAACATGGGCGGTTGGAAGCCGGGTATGCATGCACTGAAAGGGTGTCAAAGGGTTAGTTCACCCAAAAATGAAAATTATGTCATTAATGACTCACCCTCATGTCGTCCCAAGCCCGTAAGACCTCCGTTCATCTTCGGGACACAGTTTAAGATATTTTAGATTTAGTCCGAGAGCTTTCTGTTCCTCCATTGAAAATGTATGTACGGTATACTGTCCTTGTCCAGAAAGGAAATAAAGACATCATCAAAGTAGTCCATGTGACATCAGTGGGTTAGTTAGAGTGTTTTGAAGCATCGAAAATACATTTTGGTCCAAAAATAACAAAAACTACGACTTTAATCAGCATTGTATTGTCTTCCGGTTCTGTTGTGGATCCGCGTTCAGTACCGGTAGGTACCGGCTCCAGCTGTGTTGGAGGCAATGGCAATAAGATCTCAGGAAGCATCCTACCGAGTCCTGTATCTTCCACTCTGTCTGCCCATTCAATTATGGATGATAGCCGGATGTTAAACTCACTGACACACCTAGGAGACGGAAGAATGCCTTCCATACTCTGGAGATGAACGCTCTTCATTTCTACACTCTTCCTTTAGCCAGGGTGGCACCAGGCAGGCAGTAATTCTATTACACAATCCCATGGCTTATTTCGTGGTAAATGTGTGGCTTGTTGTTTAATGAACACATCCTGGAACGCCCCAGATTCCTCATGAATCTTGACCTGGTGGTGTCCAGGAGACATGAGGGGCTGTTGTAACCAGGGGCATCCCAAGATGATGTTGACCATTGATCCATCCAGCACCAGCAACGATATTGATTCAGAGTGGGTTACTCCGACGCGTAGTTTGAGGGACGGAGCACAGTGAGATATACAGCCTTTTCCAAGCGGCTTACCCAGGATAGAGCAGTCGATGAAGTCTCTTGAAATGAAGTTTTCTGCGGAGCCCGAATCAATAAGGGTCTTTGCTGAAACATAATGATGGACAGACATCACTGATACAGGAATATGCTGCAAAGAGGTTATTCATGGGATGTACATTAATGTTACTCACTGCTGGGCGAGGTGGTCGTACAGGACACTCAGACATCAAATAAATGTCCCTCAGCCCCGCAAAAGAGGCATAGATGTTGTTGAATTCATCTTTCTCTATGTAGGTGATATATTAAATTAACTAACTTGCATGGGTTCGGGGATTGGTGCTGGAGGTGTGGTGGTGGCAGTGGAAAAAGCAACACTGATGAATCTTTGAATGCGGTTTAACAAACCAAAGCGGTCACCGTAGATGGCGAGATGAGTCCACAAAGAAGATGACAAAGCAGTGATAAGAATAGTTTCATTTTATCCATTAGCAGTGGCGAGCGTGCGAAAGCATACTCAACCACGAAAGATTGCCTAGTTTTTGGCAGAACAGCTGATCATGAACTAATAGCGAACTTGCCTTTTGATCAAATACCTCTTTAAAGTGAGTGATGAAGGCATCTAGAGTGTTTGTCAGAGTGCCAGCTTGTTCCTAAAATAGTTTAGCCCACTGGAGAGCGTGGCCTGATAGCTGAGAAATGATGAATGCAATCTTTGCCATATCCGTGCAAAATAATTGCGGTTGCATTTCAAACAGCAAGGTGCATTGGTGAAGAAAGCCACTGCAATTCTCCGCCCTGCCAGAAAATGTCGCTGGCAGGGCCATGGGACTGGCAGGCAGATCGGGCGAGGAAGAGGTGGCTTGCGGAATGACTGGTGAAGTTGATGGACCAGATCGGTGAACGGATCCGTTTGAGAAGTTGAAAGAGTCCCGGGATCCATTTTACTTTGTCAGTCTGGTCTTCTGTCAGCGTGCTGAAGAATAGGCAATAGGAAGAACTTTCTTAGGTAATTATTGAAGAGATTCAGAGAAACAGCACAGGTTAGTATCACAGAGTTGTGGAATGCACTTGAATGACTTAACTTGATGATAACAATTCTTTGTCCTTTCAGTAGTGATGTGACATTTGAACCGAGGCATCGGAGCTTGTGTCGAGAAAAAATGGGCGTGCCAGATGAAGCCGCGATTCGAGGCTTGTGTTGTTAACGTGAAAATCACGTGACTAATGACAAACGAGGCCTCGGTTTGTGTGGATACGTCATCGGTTCGGTCTGAGTGTCGCTTCTGGATAAAGGGGCTTCGAAACTCGCGCCACCTCGTGGCTGTTGCAGGAGTAGTAGAAGCAGGTGTAGTGTGTCTGAGTCAGAGTTAGAGAAATCTCATTGTCGTTATTGTGTCATATATGTGTTAGGGCTGTATATTATTACACTTTATCAGGTTAGAATAATTATTAATAATAATAAATAATTGTTATTATTAATTATTGTAGCTATATTATAGTCTTGTTATATTAATTAGATACGATTATTTGGATTGCTTTGGATTTTTGGTAGCTTAGATTCTTGTATCTGGACTGGACTGCTTTTTAATTTGGATTGCCCTTTTGGATTTGTTTGCTTTTTATGACATCTTCCTTTTTCATGGTAATGGAGCCAGCAAGAAAGAGGAAATCCTCCCCTGTCTGGGCTCAACAGAAGCATCAGTATCTTCATTTATACCCGCTGGCACTGACATTTTATGTTCCCCTGCATCCTCTGTTCCTTGTGAAAGGATATTTTTCCAAGGCTGGTGAGGTTTTGTCCAAGAAGAGGAATTGTCTAGACCCCAACACTTCAAAAAATTCATTTTCTCAATAAAAATCTATTGCAATCCTTCCTCCATCCACCCCAAACTGCAGTGTTTACTGCAGTGTTTACTGCAGTTTACTTTATTACACTTCCTCGAGTCCCTCTCCACCATAAGCACTGCACTCAACACAGTCACTTTTGTTGTTCATACTGTCCCTATCCAATATTTTTTGGAATAATTAATTAACTGTGTGTGTGACAGTCTCTGTACAATGCAGACAGAGAAATATACACGTTTTATTTCATACCCAGGCAATGGACAAATGTCTGCACAGATCTCTTTATTATTGCAAATGAAAGGTTACAGAGACATTAACTCATATTTAGAAGAAGATAAATAAATAAAACATTGCGGGAGGGGGGCGGGTCATTGGTTCAGAATGAATTAATTTGCCTGCAATTTCTTTGCACAATAGCTAGGTGTCACTAGTGAGCAATGCTGAATGAAGCTTCGAGTAATGAACCTTTGGTTGAAGCAATGGCCTGCGAGGTCTCAGTGGTTCAGGAAGCCTCATCTTGCCATCACTACCTTTCAGGATGACCCGGGACTTGATACGAGGGTTCGAGACAGCACATGAAGATGGTAATGATAATGGTAATGGTAATGGTAAGATAGAGAGTCAGGAAAGTCTATGCACATGATAGAGACCAGACCAGACACCTAGATGTGGGTGAGTATATATGCAAGTCCCAGGTGATTAGTGACAGGTGCGGGGAATCAGTAGTCTGATGAGTTTGAACAAGTGGGCATATTTGGAGGGTTTGACGCTGGTGGAATATGGCTGAATACGTGACATAAACCATACCTCCTAACCCAGGGGTGCCCAATCCTGCTCCTGGCGATCGACTGTCCTGCACAGTTCATCTCAAACCCTAATCAAACACTGAAGCAACCAATTAAGGTCTTTAGGATCACTTGAAAATTATATTTAGGTGTGTTTGATTAGGGTTGGAGAGGAACTGTGCAGGACAGTCGATCGCCAGGAGCAGGATTGGGGTCCTAACCTATCCCTTACCTGTGTCCCACCTCAATAGCAGCAGAAGCGTTTTGCAATAAAACATGTTATTATTATTATTTAAGTAATTACAAAGTAGCTTAGTTAAAGACCCCTTATATAAAGTAGGACAAATAAATTGTCACACTGAAGAACTATTTAAAGTGGAGGTTGCGATAGTCTTTTCAGCTTCTCGAACAAGAAAAATGTGGGGTGGGGTGTGATTTTGTACATGGGGAATTGATTGGATGGTTGTAGTTTGTTATAGTGTGGTGCAGGTATGGCGTCAGAACAAAGTAGCTTAGTTAAATTCGCCACTGGTTCCTTTCGAGATTTTCCTTTGGGGTTTTATAATGTGATTTTTCCAAATTATTTGTAAAATAAAGCCTGTGGTAAACATAACTTGACTATACGTTGACGGGTTTTTTTCTACAATGTAAATTACACACACCTATAGCGAAAATGCACATTTTGAAGCAGTTATATTTATTTTTGAAAACGTGTGTTTTAATATGTAACTAGACAAGGCAGTTTGGGGTGTGAGTTTGTGCGCGGTTGTAGAACAAAACATCAAAGTATAGTCAAGTTATGTTTACCACAGGCTTTATTTTACACGTAAATCTAAAAAACCCATTTAAAACCCAATAGGAAAATCTCAGGTACCAGCGGCGAATTGGTATTGGTATTAGTAATATAGATCTCATGTGAGTGACAGGTTGCCCCGCCCTCATGCCAGTAAACACGTCATCAAAAAAATAAATAACAAAAAGGTTTGTCAATTTTGATTTAATGGTGACTTGGTAAAAAAGCTTACAATATTATTACAAATGATTAAAAAAATTAACAACAAAAACTGTTACAAAGATCGATGTGTTCTTTATTCTCTTATCTGGCGTCGTTCTGTAATATATGTGATGTTTTTTCTTTTCCTTCCCCAGTGGAGACCTCTTCTGTTCAACCACAGCAGCACAAGTGGCCTCTCCTCTCCATCTGTTCTGCTTCCGGTGTGATTTCCAGAGACACATCATGCTCCGCCCCCTCAGTCATTCACAGACCACCTGGGTCTCAGAGGACCAATCAGAGATCAGCACGCTGCCTCTCCTCCTCCTCAGCAAAGACAAAGGTTTCCATGGGAACGGTACACACCAGTTTTAAATGCAGGCTTGTCTCTCTGACTGATGGGATTTACCATCTGCTCTTCTACCATCATGTATTCCTAATGAACGTGCGATTCATTTATACTACACATAAAGTTTCTGCTGGTATCTAAAGAAAGGGGATTATGACTGTGAAAATTCTACTTGAGTCAGTCAATGAAAGGAGTGCCATTTGAAGAAGTGCACAAAATACACACATGCTTTTTGCTAGATAAAATATAATAATTTGTTCAAATTAATTATTATTATTTAAAAAATATTTGTAATGTGTTGATGGTACATTTTAATACACATTTATATATCTACAGGAGTAAATGCATTTTCATATTGCCAATTATATATGGAATATATATATTAAAGAATACATTTTTATTGTAGGTTTATTGTTGGCAATGTTGGCAAATTCTAATCTCATTTAACATTATCTTGAATTGATCATTTTTATTATCTCGATATTATTATCTTGATTAGGCAAAATGTTATTTATTTGCACTTATAGACTAAAGATCCTTTGTCTGAAAGAAAGTTTAAAATCATACAGATGTTTTCTCTAAAAAAATGTTTTCCCAAAAATGCACAGTTTCATAAAATGGCTCTGATGCAAAAAGACTTACTGCAGGAAAGTGAACCAAACATTTCTGTGTAATAATTCTTGTGATGTATAATGTCTCGCTGTCCAAAATCAATAAGAAGTGTTTCCTCATGTGACTGAGGAAGGAGACAGGCTTCCTCTGTTCTGCTGAAAGGCTTCTTCCCTCTGGCAGGACGCAGCGGCTTCAACTCTTTGCTCCGATTCTCCACGGATGCCACAGTAATGTAATCCTCTTCCTGTCTGTCGGACGCTGGAAGGATCTTTTTTTTTATTCCTCCTATCAGAGAGGTGAAGTTCAGCCAGTCACAAATTCCGTAGGCCTAAACAAAAACAGTAAAGAATGCAGAAAACAAGGGGGAATAAAAGCTCACAGAGATCAACATGTACACCATATAAAGTACACTGCCGTTCAAAAGTTTGGGCTCAGCAAGATTTTTAATAAATACATGCTGTTCTTTTGAACTTTATGTTCGTCAAAGAATCCTGAAAAAATGAATCACGGTTTCTACAAAAATATGAAGCAGCACAGCTGTTTTCAACAATGATAATAAGAATTGTTTATGAGCATCAAATCAGCATATTGGAATGATTTCTTAGAATGATTAGAAAGGATTATGGATATCTCATCTGCATTTTATTTATTTTGCCCATGATAACCTACCTGTAGGAATGTTAAAGGCTCAGGGAAGAAGGATGCGGGAACCGATGAAAGCTCAACATAAACTTGAATCCCAAAAATAAACATACAATAAAACGAGAGTAAAGCGGTAGCCCCTCAAGGACAACTGCCGCATATAAAAATAATAAAACAACATAAAGTCCAGGCCTGGTCCTCTCTCGTCTTGCACAGTCCTCACTCCTCCTTTTATCCTCCCAGGGCTCCTCCGTGGGACTGGAGACAGGTGTGGTGCGCAGGTGATGCTCATTAGCACTCTCGCGCCACCGGCCTCGCTCCGTTCCCACAGCTCTCGGCTCCACCCTGCTTGCAACACTACCAATATTGGTATTTTCGTTTAATTTTTGCCAGCTCGCCCAACGAACTGCATTTGATGATGAGACTATGAAATCTCTGTATTGGATTGGGGCAAACTATCACAGCCCTCTTGACCTAACAGACATGAAAGAGGGTACTTGGAGAGATGCCATCCTCAGATGTCTGCAGTGTGCCTACCCCGAATTGATGACATCTCTTACGGCCACTGCAGACCCAAGGCCCACGTCCATCACATCGCAGAATCCAGAGCCCAGCCAGCCATCACCCCCATTCACGGAAATTAAGCCAGAGCCCACTGCAGATGAAGGGTTTGAGCCTGCCGCAATGAACAAGCCAGAGCCTACAATGTGGACAGAGCACAGACTGTATAAAAAAAATGGTCTGGACGTAGTCTCCGTCACCCGTAAGTTTCTGAAGATCATTTTTTTAAGCTCAAGGTGGCAGCACGTCACCGTGCGTCACTCCCGAATAAACGAAAATGGGCAAAGAGGCGGGATTGGCTGAGGTGACGTGACAGCTAACAGACAGCAGACAAATGGCTAGTAGTGACTCTCACAGCCACTCACAGTTGTCATGAAGGGCAAAATTAGCTATATAGACCAAAAACTATTTTTGTACCAGGCTGTAAACATGTTTTTTCTGCTGTAAAGTTGGGCAATTTAACATGGGATTGACTCGCTTTTGCAGCCTGTCTCTTGCGGCCAGTCGACGAATTGCAGTTTAAGTCACTTCCGTGTTGGTTTCAAGAGAGAGACCGGAAGCGGCTTGGGACCGAGCCAACCATCGCCTCGGAGCCTGAGGCCCACTGTGAGTCTGACCAGGTGTGTGAGCCGGCACCGCCGTGGGATGTTTAGTGGAGTTCGAGGGTATGGAGAAGGACCCCACCCACAATGTCGAATATAATTATTAATTATGGAATATATATATATATATATATATATATTTTTTTTTTTTTTGTGTGTTTAAAATGTTTTTATTAGGGAATCCAACAATTTGAACATCATTGTTACATCACCTTTTACGATTCCTCATTATTAACATAAAGACAACATAAAAAAATAAAATAAAAAAAATAAATAAAAAAAATAATATAAAGAACAGTTCCCAATACCACCCACCCCACCCTAGGGACATAAGGCGTGTCACACTAAAGGGACAATCAGTACTACACACTCAGCCTACCTAAACACGCCAACTTAAACTACGCTATCAAGGTAGCGGAGAAGGGAAGACCAAATCTTATCAAACTGATCCAGTTTGTTTGATAAAGAAAAACGAATTTTTTCCAGATGTAATAGCCTAACCATTTCGTCCAACCACATTTTAACAGTAGGGACTTTGGTGTTCTTCCAAAAGTTAAGTATTAGTTTCTTTGCAATAAGAAGTCCATAAGACAATGTGATTGGGTTGTGATTTTTGAAAAGCAATGCTATCTGAGAATCCAAATATCACCACCAGTGGGTCAGGCTCTAATCTAACATGTAATATTTCTGACAGAATTTGAAAAATATTAGTCAACTTAGAGCAAATATTAGTTAACTTAGAGCAAAGAGCATAACTATGCAAGAGTGCCTTCCTCTGTCTGACATTTATCACATATTGGGGAAATATCTGAAAAAATTCTATGCAGCTTTGTTTTAGAGTAATGAAGTCGATGAATAATCTTAAATTGGATTAGGCAATGCCGAGAGTTAACAGAGCATTTATGGATATTCTCTAATGCATTAGCCCATAACTCATCACATATCTCCTCCCCCATTTCCTGCTCCCACTGTAATCTTATACCCTGTGTAGAAGGAGGAGTTGTGGATAGTAAAGAGTTATACACCAGAGAAATCAAGTGACTAACCCCACATCCAAGCCCTAAAAGTTCATCAAACTTAGCAGAAGAAGCCTCATCCAGACCAGGAAAATACTTAGTCCCTGAGCCGCAAATATCGGAAAAAATTGTTTTTATGCAAACCGTATTTTGCCTGTAGCTGACTAAGGCCCTGTCCACACGGAAACGGGTATTTTTATAACCGTGACTTTTTTTACGCGGTTCGACCGTTCGTCCACACGAAAACGCACTGAAACCGAACATTTTTGAAAACCCCTGCCAGGGTGAGGATTTTCAGAAACGCCGGTTGTCGTGTAGACAGTGAAACGTCTCTGGTTACTCACGTAACCCTAGTTCCCTGAGAGGAGGGAACGAGACATTACGTATGGGGAAATCCATTTTCCTCGAATCATGAAGTCTGATAGAATAACTCTTTTGCTTGCAAATAGCCAATGGCGGTCCCGCCATCACCTGATTGGTTGACACTGCTCAATATAGGTGACGGCGGGCGCCAAAAACCTCAGAATCTTAGCTGAACGAGAGTAAGGAGACTGAGAGTCCCTCCCACACGGCAGGTTACGTAATGTCTCGTTCCCTCCTCTCAGGGAACTACGGTTACGTGAGTAACCAGAGACGTTCCCTTATCGAGTCGGTCTCTCGACATTACGTATGGGGAACAATAAAACCCCCGCCGCGTGGGAGAAACCCCGCCCAGCTCTCAGGAACAGACACCGGACCTGGTTGAAACATCTATTGGCACAGAGCCAACTCGGTATCTGCACCAACGAAGGCCCCTCCCATCAAGCTAAGCACGCTGAACTGAATGGAGGGAGATTGCAGCAAGTGATTGGTGCTTAGGAAAATACTGCCGGCTATGAATGCGGACATAACAAAGGGCACAATATAGTGAACATGATAGCTATGCTAATAATAACTCGCACTGTCTGACGACTAGTCGAACCGTGGCTAGAGCGCGCGCCATTGGGGCAGTCTAGCCTAGTCCAACGACAGCTCAGCTTCTCTCCCTGCACTGACAGACATGTGGTGCGAATGAAGGGATATTCAAGTTATAGAATCTCGCGAAGGTATTACGAGACGACCAACCTGCCGCGAAACAAATGTCTTGAATAGACATGCCTTTCGCCCACGCCCACGATGACACCAAACTCCTAGTGGAGTGGGCGTGCACCCCTATAGGGAACGGCTTCCCGTGAAGCATAAGCCAGCCAGTGCACAGCCTCCACTATCCAGTGAGATAGCCTCCGTTTCGACAGCGCGCCGCCTCTTAGCACCCGCGTAGCAGACGAAGAGCTGCTCTGAAGTTCGAAACTGGCTAGTTCTGTTCACATAAGCACGCAGGGCACGCATGGGGCACAAGCGTACTTCTGAGACTCTGAAACACTGACCTCATCCAGGCAAAATGCTGGAATTGCAACCACCTGGCTTCTGATGAATATACGCAGTAGATAATAGCCCCATAATAGCATAGCACCTCAGTAAACAACAAACACATAGCCGTAGCTACAACTGTGAGTAGACGAGTTAGCAAAGAATAGCCAGTTGTACTGAAGGAAACGGGGCAACATAACAGCATAGCACATGTACGTAACAGCATCGGTCGCTGTAGCGCATCCATGCATGTACATAACGCAGCATAAGTCGCCGTAGCGACAGAACTGCGTAGAGACAGAAACTGAGATGTACAGTTCGATCAGGATGGCTAGCTGCACGGAAACGGGGCAGCATTACAGCATAACACATGGTAAATTGCACATCCGTGTACGTACATACATTCAGAAACTGTGAGTATGCACAGTAGATTAAGATAGCTAGTTTTGCACTGAAAGAAACAGAGCAACAAAATAGCAACACGCGTCCTTATACGTACATAAGTGCAGTGTAGTCGCTGTAGCGACAACTGAATGCAGTTAGATAGAATAGCTGGTTGTTGCACTGAATGATAGAGGGCAACATAACAGCATAACACATCAGTGTGCACATTTTAAACATCTGTGTGTATAATGCAGCTCAAGTTGCTGAAGCGACCGAAACTGCATGAATATGCGTACACAATGGTCCATTACATTGAAGGGCAGCATAACGCTTCAATATCTACACAGATGCAATGCAAGTCGCCGTAGCGACGACTGAGACTATGCACAAGCATAGTTACATTTTTGTGTACAAAAAACACAGCGTCAGAGGCATAGCGACATCGACTGTAAATACGTAGTTAATCGGAATAGCCGGCTGCACTGAGGATACAGGGCAACATATAACGGCATAAATCATAGACACATATCAATGTACATAACACAGCGTCTGTGGCATCGCACAACAACTGTGACTACACAGTAAAAGAGTAGCCAGTTGCACTGAACGATACAGGGCAATATATAGCGGCGTAATAGTTACACATATCAGTGCGTTGTGTGTACACAGCGTCAGTTGCATCGTACAACAATTGTGAATACGTAGTGATCAGAATAGACATTTGCACTGAAGGATAGGGCAAAATATGACGGCATAGATCATAACACATATCAGTGTGTAGTGTGCACAAGCACAGCGTTAGTTGCATCGCACGACAACTATGAATACGCACTGCGTAGTAATCAGGATAGCCATTTGCACTGAATGACACAGGGCAATATATAATGGCATAAATCATTACACATAACAGAGTGCGGTGTGCACAAACACAGCGTCAGATGCATCGCACAACAACTATGAATACGTAGTAATCAGAATAGCCATTTGCACTGAATGACACAGGGCAATATATAAGGCATAAATCATAACACATATCAGTGTGTAGTGTGCACAAACACAGCGTTAGTTGCATCGCACGACAACTATGAATATGCACTGCGTAGTAAACAGGATAGCCATTTGCACTGAATGACACAGGGCAATATATGGCATAAAACATTACACATAACAGAGTGCGGTGTGTACGTAACACAGCGTCAGATGCATCGCGCACGAACTGTGAATACGTAGTAATCAGAATAGCAATTTGCACTGAAGGACACAGGGCAATATATGGCATAAATCATTACACACAACAGTGTGTAGTGAGTACGTAACGCAGCGTCAGTTACATCGCGCAACAACTGTGAATACTTACGGTGTAGTAATCAGAATAGCCATTGCACTGAAGGACACAGGGCAATATATAATGGCATAAATCCTTACACATAACAGTGTGGTGTGTACGTAACACAGCGTCAGTTGCATCGCGCACCAACTGTGAACACGTACTTGCAGTAATCAGAATAGCCATTGCACTGAAGGACACAGGGCAATATATAATGGCATAAATCCTTACACATAACAGTGTGGTGTGTACGTAACACAGCGTCAGTCGCATCGCGCAACAACTGCGAATACACACTGTGTAGTAATCAGAATCGCCATACAGGGCAATGAATGCTGCGGCGGGGACTGGGCGCCAGCCACCGGGAAGCATTGACTGCTATATGAAATGCTATAGCTCGTCCGCGGCATCATGCACGGGGACATAGATAGCCATCTCCTCGGGTTTCCCCGAGCTTCCGCTCTGCGATGCGTCTCCCGTCTATGAGGCGGGTAATAATGTTGGAGAGAGAAGCTCTTTTGCTGAGACATGTAATGTACCTTGTTATTGAAACAGAACACAGCGGTTTCAGAAACAACACATTCGTCGAACTCTGGGCGGGAACACGCCCTCTTCGCACCGGTCCGACGAACACGTCCCGCGCTCTTTCCTCTCTGACCGCCGAGGCCACCTTTCCGACGGCAGCTCCTTGGGCGCTGTCTACTCCAGCACCATATCTGCCACCGCCTCAGTGAGAATGGCCATAAGCTCCGCATCCAAAGAGGCGAGGGCGCCTTCAGACGGAGACTCGGACCATTGGCGTCGTCATCGTCGTAACCGAACGAAATAATTCCCGTGCTTCCTCAAGAGGGCGGTAAATGGCCTCAAGAGTAACTCACGGGCTCTGCCACGTGAGGATGGCGTGGACCTTGGGCCGACGTCAGCGCCTCAACAGAACCCGCGAATGGAGATCGCTGCCGTCTCCCGGTCCGCGGCTCGAAGGCGGCAGACTGGGGAGAGGCAGGAGACACAAGGTCGTCGCTACGTGTAACTCCACCACACGGGCGACAAAGAGACATAATATAATCCACCGGAACGCGAGAGGGGAATTAAAACTCCTTAATATACTCCGCTCTGAATGCGTACATCAACGGTGAAAACAGACTCGAGTGAAGAAAAAAGATTCTGAGGTTTTTGGCGCCCGCCGTCACCTATATTGAGCAGTGTCAGCCAATCAGGTGATGGCGGGACCGCCATTGGCTATTTGCAAGCAAAAGAGTTATTCTATCAGACTTCATGATTCGAGGAAAATGGATTTCCCCATACGTAATGTCGAGAGACCGACTCGATAAGGGAACCGGGGTTTTAGCCTTGCGACGTCAGAGTGTGCGCCGTTATCAGCTGTGTTTGACATCAGATTTGCGCTTCTGATTGGCCAACGTGGCTTTAGGGTTAAGGTTTATATCGCCGCCTGCTGGCGTGGCAGGCTCGTGACAGCGCTTGATTGTGTTTTTACGTTTTCATGTAGACGGAGACCGAGCATGTGTGGACGGGATTTTTTTTAAAAACGCTGTAGGAAAAACTCCGGTTCCATTGTAGAAGGAATAAATGATGGATTCCCTCCAATTGGCAGGAGAAAAGATAAGGACTTTATTACAAATTTCGATTTAATCTGCTTCCAAATACGAATAGTACTATGAATTATACAATTATGATTGTAAGTCAATTTCTCTATCTTTGTAGGAGACAAGATCACTGCCCCAATATCATATGGGCTACATGCTTCTTTTTCCATTTGGATCCAAGTGGAATGTGCAAAGTTGGAATCTAGCCACATTATAATAGTATGAATCGCACTGGCATAGTAATAAAGAGAGAAATTAGGGAGTGCCAATCCGCCTTCAGCTTTAGGCTTACAAAGATGAGCTTTACTTATCCGATGGGCTTTATAATCCCATAAAAAAGGAATAATGATTGAATCCAATTGTTTGAAAAAAATCTCAGGTAAAAATATTGGGATGTTCTGAAAAAGATAGAGAATTTGAGGAAGAAAAATCATTTTTATAATATTAACCCTACCTATCAAGGAAATATTAGGAAAAGTGATCTCCAAAACTGAATATTATTTTTCAATTTAGACACTAGAGGGGAAAAGTTAGCCTTAAATAATGACTGGAAATCTTTTGTAACCTCAATTCCTAAATATGTAAATTTTTGCTGTGTTATTTTAAAGGGGAAGTATTGTATAACAGAAAGATCTTGAACCTTTATAGGCATTAATTCACTCTTAGACCAGTTTATCCGGTACCCTGAAAATGTACCAAAATGAGAGATAATTTCCAAGATTCTTGCGATAGTAAGATTAGGCTTAGTAATATATAACTGGATGTCATCAGCATACAATGAGATTTTACGTAATGTAGGTTCTCTGTGCTATATCCATGTATTTTGGGGTCGGAACGAATAGTGTGTGCTAAGGGCTCGAGTGCCAAAGCAAAGAGTAAGGGAGATAAAGCGCAACCTTGTCTGGAACCTCTGTGTAGTTGAAACGTTGAAGAGAGCAGAGAATTTCTATCCACTTTTCAAAACTAACACCAATATCAAACTTTCTTAAAACTTTAAACAGATAAGACCACTCCAATTGGTCAAAAGCTTTCTCTGCATCAAGAGGAACTACAACCAGGTCATCTGCATGTGTGTTGTGGGAGTAAATTATATTAAAAAGACGTCTAAGATTTAAAAAGGAGTGCCTATTTGGTATAAATCCTGTCTGATCGGGGTGAACAAGTTTATCAATTACAGACCTAAGCCTGTTGGTCAAAGCTTTAGCCAGAATTTTTTGGTCACATGTTAACAGGGAAATTGGCCTATAACTACTTACTTCTTCTGGAAATTTCCCCCTTTTAAGTAATACTGTTATGGTAGCCTCGTTTAACGTAGGAGGTAGCATCCCAATAGTATTTGCATGAGTATACATTTTAAATAAATAAGGTGAAAAGAGATCACTGAATTGTTTGTAAAATTCACCAGAGTACCCATCAGGGCCAGGGGCCTTTCCGCACTTCATTGACCTAATCGAATCTTGTATTTCAGAAACTGAAAGTTGTGCATTGAGGAAGTCACGATCTTTCTGGTCTAGAGTGGGGAGATCACAACTATCCAAGAAATTTTCAGCAGCCAGGTCATTGATTGAGGCCCTGGAGGAGTATAATTCCTCATAGAACTGTTTGAATCTGCTATTAATGTCCGTGTGAGATGTTAATATGACACCATTTTCTGACTTAACTTTACTTATAGTATGATCACTTTCCATTTTCCTAATTTGTCTAGCCAGTAATTTATGAGGTTTTTCACCAAATTCAAAAAAGGTTTGTTGCGTAAATAAAAATCCCCTAGCCAAACGATCTGACAGAATCTGATTGTATCTAAATCTTAATAAGAGGATCTTCTTATAAATCTCTATGGATGGATGCACTGCATTTACTTTATCCAATCTATTAATTTGTTGTTCCAGATCTGCCAACTCAGCCCTTTTCCTTTTCTTTCTAGCAGCCTGAAAAGAAATAATACAACCCCTGATATAAGCTTTCATGGTCTCCCACAGTATTGAGGGGGAGGTTCCAGGAAGATCATTCATCTCAAAGAAAAAAGAAATTCGTTCGCTTAAAAAATTACAAAATTGTGGTTCCTTAAAGCTGTGGGTCCAGTTTCCTATCACAATGAGGCAAGTTAGCTAGATTTAAAGAGAATGAAAGAGGAGCATGATCTGAAATCACTATGTCATTATACGCAACCTTACTGGCCAATGGCACCAATTTAGCATCAGCCAGGAAATAATCAATTCTGGTATATACATTATGAACATTAGAATGGAAAGAGTACGCTCTGTCTCGAGGGTTAAAAATTCTCCAAATATCAAACAAATTTGAATTATCACAATATTCCTTCATGAAAATGCTGGAATTAGAAGGAGGCGCTCTATGGGATGATGATCTGTCCAAATAAGGATCTAAAACTAAATTTAGGTCACCTGCAATTAGTAAATTAGTTTGTGAGATGTCAGGGATCTGAGCAAAAACATGTTTAAAAAATGAAGGCGAGTCTGTATTAGGACCATAAATATTAACCAGTGTTATGGGTAATGTATATAATTCTCCAATAACAATTAGATATCTTCCCTCCTTATCTGCGATGGTTGTCTTATGGATGAATGGTGTGCCCTTTCTGAAGAGTATGGCCACCCCTCTTGATCTAACTGCACATGTAGCATGATAAGTTTGACCAATCCATCTACATCTTAGTTTGATGTATTCACTTTTATTAAGGTGTGTTTCTTGAAGAAAAATTATGTCACTAGATAGCATCTTTAGGTGAGCCAAAACTTTGCCCCTTTTAACGGGATGATTTAATCCTTTAACATTCCAAGTGACCATAGTAAATTGTCTCCCCTTATCCCGCTGAGTTAAGTTGTCCAGCATGGTGTCGGCTCATACAATATGAATATAAACCCTATCAATGTGACATATACTGTATGGTCTTATACTGAATATAGATGTCCCAGAACAACCCTCCCTTTGACATACTCTTGCCTATACTAAGAGAACCCTTCAAAGTAAGGCGCGATCCCACTAAGGAAGTTACGAAAAAAACAAAGACAAAACAACAATAGCAAGATATCAAAAAATGAACATGTACCATACTAACTTCCCTCTCTAAACCCTTCTAACAATAGAAGTTTAGAGCAGCCCCGCAAAAGGCATATATTTTGAAGTAAAAAGAATGTATATACTATACACAATAATAACGATTTGAGAAACTAGACTTATTGACAAATTAAAAATGTGAAAAAGACATAAATAAAAATCTGGAAGGACGATCCATCCTACCCTATTTATTTCAAAATAAACCAGAAGCCGTACTATGGACACATACTTCAATTAAAGGCAATCCGTAAATGTAAACACTTGAACGCTCAGCTATGCGTTACCCAGCACGACAATGCCATTATCAGCAGACTCCGTCTTCAGCATCCTCACGGCCCGAACCGAAGTGAAGCTCGGCAAACTCTTCGGCTTTCTTCGCATCTGTGAACACTGTCTCTGTGCCATTAAAAGTTACTCTCAATTTCGCTGGAAATACTGTCCCATACCGCACTCCTGGCTTGTCTCGAAGCATTGCTCTGGCTCTGTTAAACGCAGCTCTGCGCTTTGCCACCTCTGGCGAGAAGTCAGGGAAAACACGGATCCTCTGGCCATTAAAAGTAAGGTCCTTTCGTTCAACAGCTTTCCTAAGGATCGTTGTCACATCCCGAAAGTAATGCAGCCGCACTATAAGCGACCGCGGCGGCTCGGTGCCATCCGGTCGCTTACGTAAAGCCCTGTGAGCACGATCCACTAGCGGGCAATCCTCAAGTGACAACGCGTCTTTCAAGAGTTCTGAAACAAAAGTGTTCATATCTCTGCCCCTCTCAGACCCTTCTTTCAGCCCGGCTACTCGCACATTTTGTCTTCTAGATCGCCCCTCTAGATCCATGCACTTGTCTGCAAGAAGATTCACCTCAGTACATAGGCGTTTCACCGCCGTTTGAAGTTTGGTTATGGCATCTAAAGAGTGATTTGCTGAGCGTTCTAGGTCGGCCAGAGTAGAACCTTGTTGCGCGGACGTAGTCTGCAAGGCCAGAATGGCGACTTGAGTTTCAGATTTGAGAGCAGATATTTCACCTCTGATCGTTGTGGCCATCTCTTCAATGCGCGTGTCAATCGTCTGGCAAATCTCAACTTTGGTAGCTCGCAGATCTGAACGTAAAAAGTTAATGGCTTCCAGGACTGTAGCATCTGCCGACCGTTGCGAAGCTTCGCCCGGCGGAACATCGTCGTCAGGAGAGGTCGGTGCGATATGGCCTGCCTCGTTCTGCTTTTTGCTTTTTGAGGCTTGTGACTTCGAGCTCGCTTTCATCTTGTAGCCGATGAGTATCTACGAGCCTTCAGCAAATCGAGTTTGTAAGAAAAACTCTTTTTATGTAGAACTTATTGTTAAAAAGTCTATTTTATAATAATTTTGCGGGAGCTGCAAGGGAGTGCGACCTATCGACCCATAGCTCACTAGCACCCCCGGAATATATTTATTTTGAGGATTTGGATATGGATATTTTGCTGAATCTCCTGTGTTTTCTCCTGTGAAGTCTTCTGTGTTTTCATCGCCGCTGGTCCTGCCCATCAAAAAGCCTATTTCGTCGCCCAGTAACAAGAATGCATCATTGTTGCTGATTCCACCCAGCCTCCCTCTCCCACCTGGAGAGATTCCTCTTCCTGATTCAGCCAGTCCGTCAGCCTCACTTCCGCTGGTTACCTCGAGCTCCTCGATTTCTCCTCAAACGTAGTTGTGTGGATCTGCCTCGGGTCCTTCGGTCTCCAGCTTCGCCCGTGTCATGTGGATCCCATGGCTCCGCCTCCAGATTCTGAGCCCATCACTCCATGCCTTGGCTCCTCCCTCCCTCGGCTCCACCAGATACCATCGTCCTTACGGCTCCATCGGGCTCCCTCGTCCCTCTGGCTTCGCCATGGTCAGACGCCACTTTGCCTGTCCCACAGACTTACGGGCCTTCAGCAACTCTTCATCCCTCCACCCCTTCGGCTCCAGGGGCTCTGCCTTCCCACCAGCTCCGCCTTGGTCCTCAGTCCCACCGGCTCCACCTCGGACACTCGTCACGGTGGCTCTGCTGTTCAGACACCCGTCATCGACTCCACTGTGGACTGTCACAGTTATGCTCAGTTTTGGTTTCATTTTTATTGTGATTCAGTTTCTGTTTTGCCTGCCTTAATTATCTAATTAGTTTCCCTTTGTTCTCAGTTTCCCGCCACTAGTTTACTATCATAGTTGTTCATTAATTGGATCACACCTGTTTGTATTCTGTTTGTTATCTTGTGTATTTAAACTCTCCAGTCCCTTCAGTTCATTGTCCAGTGTTGCCTGTGTGTAGACACACTGTTTCATTGTTTTATATGTGCGGATTACCTGAGTTATCTTTGTTTAAATAAACAAACCTATTATTTTGACCTTTTTTGTCAACCTTTTTCATCTTCAGACCCAAAACGGGACAACAATAGAAAACTTAATTTGTAATAATATTACACAATGTTACAGTTCTTAATGTATTTCTTATCAAATAAATCCAGCCTTGGAAACTTTTGAAAAGTAATGTACATAATAACCAGTGTGTTTCTATGCAGAGGATGACATTGTGGGTGGTTGCTCTAGTGTGGCTAGGTGGTTTCTTACTAGTCAAAAGAATCCACCCCCATGTGTCTTTGATATTCTGGTCTCTGCTCAAGTCACTCAGTCAATCAATGAGATTTTTATACGTTTTGTTGTCCACCGAGTGGATAATGGATGATTATTTCCACACTGAAGTTTAAAACTCAAGTTTAGGGGTTTGTTTCAATCCATATGGGTGATTTGCGCTCAAATTAAATAAGCGAGTCTGTCATAGTTACACTTCATCAATCTCTGATGTATTCTTTTAATGGCAGCAATTAGAAACTGTCCTTTACGTTACCCAGCTGCTACATGCCCTGTCATTCAGCTACCAGCTGCCCAGAGAGGTCACATGTGACCATCCCCCGTCCCGCCACGGCACACACACTTTATTACAAGCCTCAATTAAAGCATCCTGTGTGGAACAAATGCTCTGACCGTAATGCTTTTTGCTAGTGCATCATGGATACATGTAAACAATGAGTCAATAAGACAAAGGCATGTAGTAATCACACATTTTGCCAAAATTGAGAACCAGGTCTTATGATCTGCCCTGTGATAGATGGGTTTGACTCCACTGTGATCAGATTCAGAGAAAACGCATCAAAATTCTTTTCAAATTCAATCAAACAATTAAAAGCCTTTGTAGGGCAGTATGACTGGGCAAGAAAGGAAGACGACAGACATAATGCCAGTGTGTGTCTGGATGTGATGGAGTGCCAGATGGTGTGTGACTGCAGATGCATGGGTGGAGCCCGATGTATTGATCATGTCAGTCTGGTAGAGGAGAGAACAGAATCCTGGCCTCACAAAAGATCCAAAAACATAAATATTAATTATGAAACGTAATTATATAACTTTTATAGAAGTTACTGGATATAAAAATTAAGTTTTTATGCTGTAAAGATTTTTATGTTTAAAAAAAATGGCATCAATGTAAGTGTATGAGTTACCCTTTTATGGTAAACAAACAAGAGCTAGACAGATATCCGGTGTTGATAGACAGACAGACAGACAGACAGACAGATAGATAGATAGATAGATAGATAGATAGATAGATAGATAGATAGATAGATAGATAGATAGATAGATAGATAGATAGATAGATAGATAGATAGACTACGTGCTCAAACGTCTCTGATGGTGTTCAAGTCTCCGCCTAGCAGTGACGTCACCTCGTGAATATTGATCCATTTTAATGGTGGTTTTAGGACGCTGTACACTGCCATTATTTTTTAGCCTGCGCCATGAAGATGAGATCTTAAAAGGTAAGAATTGTGTTCATCTGTTATTGTGGGATGTTTAAGTATGTTTTCTTTAGATCTGTTGCTCGAGCGGGTACAAAGAATGGCTTAAACGATTCATTCACCTTGGAAAGGTTACAAGATAATAACTCATCATCGTTATGTCAATATATATTAAATTACGAATCAGGATAAGAATGACAAAAATAAAGTCCTGGTTTACATGGACACGAGCCGGTAGAATCTAAGATGTAACGATGGCCTAACTAAATGAATGTAAAGGAGCCGGTGCTTTAGCAGTGTCTCTGCACATAATAATCCATGATGCTTCTCATTTGAATCTCAGCTGCTGGCACATGATCAATGTCTTTATTATTTTGTATTTCTTTTTGTATTCCCGTCCACACGAGTCGTCATGATATCACTCGGGCCCACATGAAAAATACTCGGTACAGTGAACGAAATAGGCTAATTTTTATCAAAAAGCCGGGTATGCTACCTCAAATAATACTCTGTTCTATTACCAGAGACTTGATGTAAAGGTTTACGTGCAAAAGAATAGGCCGATCTGCAACATGAGCCCCACCATGATGATGACAACATCTGATCTGGAATTATAACATCCTCATTCAGACAAATTAGATCGACATAGCCTCACTGTTTTTATTCAAGTCAGAAATAGTTCAATTGCATTAGTCAGAAAGCATTAGATCACGTATAGAAATACGTTCATGGCACCGCTGCCTTTATTTTTTTTAAGAGCCAACCATCAATAAAATATTAAAGCTGTTTTCCCCCCTCACAGCTGCAGGAAGAAATGGATCTTGCACACGTGAACTCGCACAGATGACAGAATGGACTCTGTGGAAAGCATGAAGCAACAGCAGCGCGCATCCTCGCCAGCCAGATTCAAAGACTCACCGACAAAAGCGGCGTCCAAAAGCGCGGCTACTAAAGGCGTCGCGTCGAAGTCCGGCGGTAAAAGCAGCCGCAGTAATTCTCCAGTCACTGTCCACGCGGGGAAAGACAAACACGCGGCTAAAGGCGCGGCCGCTGTCCACGCGAGCGGTGCTGAAAGCCCGACTCTGCGAAGGGCGGAGAAAAACAAGAGCATCGAGGAGCGCAGCAGCTCGTCCGAGGAGCCCTTCGCCGCAGAGGAGTCGCTGTTGGGGGCCGAAGCTGCTCGGGTGGTCTCCGATCAGCCGAGCTCCACGAAATCCTCTCAGGGCAAACGAGAGACCGCGAGAGCTGATGGAGGCAAGCAGACGGCCAAGAGTGCTGTGGGATGCGGCCCGGGCTTCTGGAGGGAGGGATGTTTGCAGTCTGAACTCATACAGTTTCACATGAACAAAAGCCTGAAGAAAGAAAGCGGAATGGCAACGAAGACCCCGAGCTCTCCGGTGACTGAGCCGCAGATGCCGCACACGGAGGCGAACCGGCCCTCGGAGGCTTTACCTCCGCCAAACCTGGAGCTGCAGGAGGACATCGAGAAACTAGAGGAGGAGAACGATTACCTTAAGGTAGGATGCGATAATACTGATGGTGCGTGTGTTAATGTGAGTGGAAATGGGTCTATTTACAAAAAAAAAAAAAATGTAATTTATTCCTGTGATCAAAGCTGAATATGAATTAATTACTCCAGTCTTCAGTGTCACATGATCCAGAAAACATTTTAATATGATGATTTGCTGTTCAAGAAACATTTATGATTATTTAAATGTTGAAAACAGTTGTGTACAAGTTTTTGTTTGGTTTTTCACTTTAAATGAATACAACGTTTAAAAGAACAGCATTTATCATTTATCATTATCATAGAAATCATTCGTAACATTATACAATACCATTCAAAAGTTTGGGGTCAGTAAGATTTTTTTTATAATCTTAAAGAAAGAAATTAATACTTTTATTCAGCAAGATCCAATAAATTGATCAAACATTTCAAATAAATTGATCAAATAAAGACATTTTTAATGTTACAAAAGATTTCTGTTTCAGATAAATGCTATTCTTTTAAACTTTCTATTCATCAAATAATCCTGAAAAATTGTACATAACGGTTTTCAACATTGATAATAATCAGAAATGTTCCTTGAGCAGCAAATCAGCATATTAGAATAATTTCTGAAGGGTCATGTGACTAAAGACTGGAGGGATGATGCTGAAAATTCTGAAGAATAAATTATGTTTAAAAATGTAACAATATTTTTCAATTTCACTGTTTTTACTTTACTTTGGATCAAATAAGTGCAGCCTTGGTAAGCAGAAAAGACTTCTTTTAAAAACATTTAAAAATCTTACAGATCCCAAACATTTGAACGGTAGTGAATACTTTTAAATTACCTTGTAAAATGTTTGAAAACTGCAATCATTTTTCAACACTTTTGTTGAAAGTGCAATCAAAATAGATAGATAAAGTGTAATACATTTTTTAAAACCTATCCAACAACTTGTCGTTTGGCGCATGGATTTTAAACTAGACATTTATTTTTTTGTCACTAACCCTGCACATAAAAATGATATTTCGCTATTTTAAGATGAACTTGTGTGATTTATAAGCATGAAATTGAAGAAATGCGAGCGGAGATGGACGAAATCAGGGACACATTCTACGAGGAGGACGCCTGTCAGTTGCAGGACATGCGGCGTGAACTGGAGAGAGCCCATAAGAACTGCCGAATCCTTCAGTATCGCCTGCGGAAGGCAGAGAGGAAGCGGATGCGATTCGCAGAAACAGGTGAAATTGACGGGGAGCTGCTGAGGAGCCTGGAGCAAGACCTAAAGGTAGACTCAAATCCTAAAGGCAACTATGATGCCTGTAAACAATAAATGCACAGCTTTAGCTTTTCACTGTAGAAACAGTCAAAAATGCTGAACCACAAAACAACAAGGAACGAGAGAAGTGTCAGTAACAAGACAACTGTGTTCTTTCGTCTGCCAGGTGGCCAAGGATGTGTCTGTGCGACTGCACAATGAACTGGAGAATGTGGAGGAGAAACGAACGAAAACAGACGAAGAGAATGAAAGACTGAGGGAACAGCTGATTGAAGTTGAGGTGACAAAGCAGGCTTTACAGAACGAGCTGGAGAAGACCAAAGAGGTGAGAGCATCTGGAAGTACACCGATGTCAAACTGAACAGGGAGACATTTTAACTAACCAGTATAATAAACTAAATATAAAGATATAGCCTATAAGATTTGTCTTCTCTCCATACACATTTGAAATTTGCATAGACACATGTTTTCAAAGCAGAACAAAACGCCCAAGGATCGCCAAGTTCATGACAGCTCTCAGGAGATTGCTATGGTAATAGAGATTGGTATGGTAATGGATATGATGGACCATCTGCTGCAGATCAAGTACCGAGACTTGCTACTCCCCATACATTCACAGAGATGTGAGCATGTAAGACATGCTGCTGCTGCTGCACATGTAACATACATGATTTAACCCCGTGGCAGATCGATTCAGGTGGAGCTGGGGAAGGTGGAGGGTTTCTTAAAGTATTTGTTTGAATGTTGAGCCGCAGCTCGTTGGATGCTGATGCAACAGCAACCAATCAGATGTGCCATGTAGATAATGTGATCGCTACCAAATGAGTGTTACTCTATTGTGTTGTGATGTCTTTTTAAAATATGTATCGTATTTTGTTATATGGTTAAAAAACATCAGAAAAAATGATAAAATCACAATAATTTCTGCTTAAAGATTTGTGCTTTTAGACAAACTGAACAAAGCCATGATTTTTGATTAGACCAATATAAAAATGCACTTTAACTACATGAGACAGTCATTTAACTTTTTTCAGTGTAGATAATGAAGTTCATGTTTATTCCAATGCATTGCAGCTTTCTCTGAAACGAAGAGGAAAAGATGTAAAGACATCAGAGAAGAGGACTCCACAAACCCCAACAGAGGTAAGAGACATTGGGAATTAAAATATGTGCTATAAGGACAAGCAGAATCCTTTGCCAACCAGTTGGCTGCCTAAACAAAGGTGCAAGCAGTGCCGGCACCGGGACGAGCGAGGGCACAGGAACTCTTTGGGGGGTCACGAGTTACTGTGCCCCCCTCGCTCCCCTCCCCACTGAACACGAAGTGAAAGTGAAAAGAGAGCACACATTTGAAAACGATTACAAATGCAGGTGTGTGCAAGTGGTAAATGGTAAAAAGAGATAACCAGCAATTTTTATCTGATTTAACACATAAATGGTATAAATTAATGTATTTAAGTTGATTGAGTGATGCTAAAAATATATTTTTGATTGGAATAAAACCAGTTAATCAGTTAGTCACCTACAAATTTTCATGAGCCATGCAGACTTCAGAGTCCTACCTGTTCCTATGCCCTTGATTTGCACCAACAACTTCAATGCACTAACAATTTGACAGCAAATTCGACACCCTTTTCCAAACTATATTTTCTTCCATAGGAGGAAAATGAAGATCTAAAATGCCAGTTGGCCTTCATCAAGGAAGAGGCCATCTTGATGCGGAAGAAAATGGCTAAGATAGACAAAGAGAAGGACCGTTTAGAGCAGGAGCTCCATAAGTACCGCTCCTTTTACGGTGATGTAGACAGTCCTCTCCCCAAAGGTGAAGCTGGAGGTCCCCCCACCACCCGAGAGTCCGAACTGAAGCTCCGTCTGCGGCTGGTGGAAGAAGAAGCCAACATCTTAGGTCGCAAAATCGTGGAGCTGGAAGTAGAGAACCGCGGGCTAAAGGCTGAGTTGGATGATATGCGCGGGGATGAGCTGGCCGGTGGGGCGACAGACCCGTCGTCCAGAGAGCAGAGCGAGGCGCTGTCCGAAATGCGCCAACAGCTGCAGTTGGTGGAGGATGAGGCTGAACTTCTGCGCCGTAATTTGGCTGACGTGGAAGAGCAGAACAAGAAAATGACCTGCGAGCTCAACAAGCTCAAATACAAGGCAGGGTCACATGAGGGCTCACGCTACAACAGCGGGGCGGTCGATGGTGCAAAGTTTGAAGCTCTGCAGGAAGAGCTGAAGGTCGCCAGGCTGCAGATCAACGAACTGAGCGGGAAGGTGATGCAGTTGCAGTATGAAAACCGTGTGCTGCTGTCCAACATGCAACGCTACGATCTGGCGTCCCACCTGGGCATCCGCGGCAGCCCGAGGGACAGCGACGCAGAGAGCGACTGTGGCCGTAGAGAAAGCGACGATGACTGCTCTCGGCTCACGCCGCAACGCAAACGTGAGGGTCCCGTTGGCGGCGAAAGTGACTCAGAAGAGGTCCGCAACATCCGGTGCCTCACTCCTACTCGCTCCCTCTACACCCCAGAGGGACGTTTTTTACCGAGAAGTTTCAAGGACCGCCAGCAGATGATGGATATCCGTATGGAGGCGGAAAGATTGAGCAGGACCATCGATAGACTCATTGCTGATACCAGCACCATCATTGCAGAAGCTCGTGTTTACGCGTCCAACGGTGAGCTGTTTGGAAGAATGGATGATGACGATGAGGGCGGTCGAATACGAGAGCACGAGCTGCTTTACCGCATCAATGCTCAGATGAAAGCTTTCAAGAAGGAGCTGCAGAACTTCATCGACCGCCTGGATGTCCCAAAACCAGAGGATCGAGAAACTGAAGAACCTCTGTCAGTAAGTACAAATAAACACAAGACTTACACAAACCTATTATGCTTTTTTGGATATATCCTTTCATGTAGTGTGCAATATAGCTGTTTGTGAATGTAAAAGGTCTGCAAAGTTTCAAAGATCAAAGTGCTTGATAAATGAGTTTTTGTCTCTGAAAAGAAAGAAGTGATTCCGAACTGCCTGAAACAAGTCATCAGTAATTCTAGTCTTCCTGCTCAAACCTATGTAGGTTTGTTACAAATTTGCATAATGCCAGCCTATGGTCTTCATTGGCTGCCAGTGAACAATGTCTACCCGGCTCTGCCCTCAAACACTGTATACAATTGGGGGCGGGGCAACATAGACATACTATATTTATAGTTGAGGCCTAAAAGCGTTTGGTTCGTGTTGTTGACATGTCGAGACAATGCTGTTTTCTGCGCTGCAAAGGCAAATCCACATAGCATGCACTTCCAAAGGATGAGGACTCGCGCTGGAATTGATACGGTATAACTGACGCCATTGTTAATGTTCATATCACTGTGTTTTAAGCACTGAGGAAGATCCGGAGCTATTATTCAGATCAGTGGCGGCTGCTGGTCTTTTAAAGAGGCCAAGCTCATTTTTTTTTAAACTCGACTGTCAGGTGTGGGGATGGTGAAAGGAGCGAGGACTCAGGTGCAGAGTTGATGGGCTTTATTGAAATAATAAAATAAAACAAAATAAAAACAAAAACTACGAACCAGCACAGGACTGCAAACACAAGGAGAATAAATAGGGAGCAAACAAGGCAGGTAAGGAGGGAGGACAGGCAAAAGAACCAATAATCAGGAAACAAGAATGGAGTCGACACAATCGACAGGAGAGCACATGGCACAAGGAAAACACATGACAAGCCATGTGCTCACACCAAACATGACAAAAACACAAGCTCGTGGCCAGTAAAACAAATCACAAGCAATGTGCTAACACAAAATAAGACATAAAGAACAATGAGAACAGTCATTAGCCACGTATTCACACAGAACATGACAACATGAAAGCACGCGGCCGATGTAAACACGAACCACGTGCTACACAAAACACAACACACGTGAACAGAGCGAACACGAAACCGCACACTCACATGACAAGACAGAACGTTATGCACGAGAACGAGCATAAGTTCATCCTGTGCGCTCACAACAGAAAACAAACATGCGGAGCATGAATGTCCGAATCACGACACAAAACCGAAACCAAACTAGACAGATGTGCCGGTCCAAACACCACGCCCGCACATGTAAAAAGGCACCTGACATCGACGGAGGAAATGTGGGAATTAGGTTAAACTGTGAAATCTATGATGAAAATTGGCTAGCAATTTCGCCAAGCAAATACCAATAAATAGGTCACCGCAGTTTGTCTTTCGAGTACACTTGCAAAATCCGCGATGGGACTGAGCTCGAATAGCTTCCGCGTCAGCAACTTTTTATTGTACAAAATCGCTGTCAATCACAAGGAGATGCAGTCCTCCAATCATCACGCAGAAGCCCGGAGTCCAGGCCATAATCGCAGCATTTATCCAATGACCGTCTAGTTTCGAAGCACTGAAAAAAACTGTTCAAAGCAGCCCCATTGAAGTCAATGGACGCTCGGCTTCAACGGGGAAATGCACTGTGTGTGACGCTTCGGGAATGTATGAGAAGGAAATCGAGTCTGAAAACGACCTGCTATATGTAGCTGATTCTGAACGAACTCGTCTTTGAGATGAACGTGTTCTAACGCATTTTTAGTCAATAAAATTTTAACACAATAGTACACATTTGACCATTATTTTTTTGACATTATGGGGGAAGCTGAGCTTCCCTTTGCAGTCTTAAAGAAATCGCCACTGATTCAGATATAGAAATGGGTATTTGGTTTCCGACACGTGACGTAAGCGATAGACCAATCACAACAGACTGAGCTATCTGACCAATCAGAGCAGAGTAGACCAATCACAACAGACTGGGCCATCTGACCAATCAGAGCAGAGTAGACCAATCACAACAGACTGGGCCATCTGACCAATCAGAGCAGAGTAGACCAATCACAACAGACTGGGCCATCTGACCAATCAGAGCAGAGTAGACCAATCACAACAGACTGGACCATCTGACCAATCAAAGCAGAGTAGACCAATCACAACAGACTGGACCATCTGACCAATCAGAGCAGAGTAGACCAATCACAACATACTGGGCCATCTGACCAATCAGAGCAGAGTAGACCAATCACAACAGACTGGGCCATCTGACCAATCAGAGCAGAGTAGACCAATCACAACAGACTGGGCCATCTGACCAATCAGAGCAGAGTAGACCAATCACAACAGACTGGGCCATCTGACCAATCAGAGCAGAGTAGACCAATCACAACAGACTGGGCCATCTGACCAATCAGAGCAGAGTAGACCAATCACAACAGACTGGGCCATCTGACCAATCAGAGCAGAGTAGACCAATCACAACAGACTGGGCCATCTGACCAATCAGAGCAGAGTAGACCAATCACAACAGACTGGGCCATCTGACCAATCAGAGCAGAGTAGACCAATCACAACAGACTGGGACATCTGACCAATCAGAGCAGAGTAGACCAATCACAACAGACTGGGTCATCTGACCAATCAGAGCAGAGTAGACCAATCACAACAGACTGGGCCATCTGACCAATCAGAGCAGAGTAGACCAATCACAACAGACTGGGTCATCTGACCAATAGGCTGTCAGAAAGGAGGGGTTTAGAGCGACCAAATTCTTTATCGAACTGTTTCAGACACTGAGAATTTAAAGTGTTTGTTTCTTTTATTTTAGATGTATGTAAACCTTTTGTAGGAGACTCTAAAAACCCCAAAACCTTTACAATCGCATAATGGGGCACTTTAAAGGAAAAGTTTAACAGAAAATAACATTCGATCATTATTTAATCACCCTCATGACATTCTGACCCTGTATGCCATTTTTTGACCCTGTATGTATTTTTTCACCAAATAAGACATTTTGAAGAATCACACAACAAGTTTATTGTAATTTCTTCTGTCAAACCCCAAAATGGACAAACAACACCATAAAGCACGAGTAAATTAGTCCAAATTAATTATATTCATAAATAAGTTTTGCATGAGAACATACTACATTTTAAATTCATTGAAAAAATTCCCATTCTTCTGCCATGGCTCTCAAATATAGCAGCAGTTTTGTCCCCAATGACATTTTGTCATAAGAACAATCGTGTTTGAAGATGTTATTGATTTCAGACTTGAGGTGATGTGAAAAAGTGTGCCATGTTTGATGTGGCAGCTATGGTGGAGAGCAGGATTTTGGAGGATAATGATGCCAGTTTTGGTCTGTTTGTCACACAAGGCAATCAGGATAAAATGCATGAGTCAAAAAATGGCATACAGATTCTTCAAATAAATGCATACATACAATAACAGCATATGGGTTTGGAACAATGATGAGTAAATAATGACAAAGTTGTCTTTTTGGGGTGAATTATACCACTAATTTCTTACATACTGTATAATTTTGTTTAATGGATGATTGTGATATTCACTTGTTTTCCTCAATATTTATCATGTAATGCATATTGCACTATTCTGCCTTTCTATAGTCTCACTGATACTCTCTTTCTTCCATTTCCTCTTCCATTTTGATATCAACCCAGATGTTTCAACCTATTATTTTGCTTATTCTCATTCTTGTTTTATTCTCATCTTTATCGTATGCCACTATTTTCAAACTAGTCTTTCTTTTCACTCTTTTCTTTGTTCTGTAAATTTCATTTATTTTATTTATTGTACAGTTTTGTTACTTTCTTCCTTTTCTTTTTGTTCTGTTTTCTTAGTTTGTCATATTGATTTTGGACATGTCATCAAGGTTACGCATGGGACAGGAGGCGATGATCATTTCAGGCACAGACTACAGTCACTCAACCAAACACAAGCATCCACTCACAATCTGCTTCACTGTTTGTATATTCAGTTTATTTGGTGAGTATTTTTTTTGTGTATTTCATTAACTTATTACATTTAATATAGTTTAAATTGTATGTATTAGCATTGTGTCCTGATCAGGGCTTGACATTAACACCTGCAAACCCGCCAAATGTGTGTGTATTTCAGCAGTGGCGTGTAACGCAGTCACTCCTACTGGCCGCTTTGGCGGGTTGAAATTTTATATATACATTTTTTCAATTGTAGTCTTTTAAAAAGGCATCTGAAATAATAAACTACATTTTTTTTCAATACATATCGATATTGAAATATCTGAAACGCTTCCAATGCTCATTTACCGCAGAATAGATACAGGATACCAGCTGCTCTTTCATCTCTCAGACAGCGAGCGACACACAAACCCGCCTCTCATCACTCACTCGTTTCATTTGCTCTGGATGAATATTGTTGCTGTTGCAGGGCTTGAATTTCGGTGTGGGATTGAGCGTATTGCGCATAATACTAATTTCCGCAGATGTTGTGCTCACACCCAAAGTGCGCACACAGAAAGCCGCCTCTCATGACTAAAATGAGTAGTTTTTCGCTGCTTATTGCGCTTAAACAGTCAAACACACACAAAATAATGTCTTTTGTCATCACGTAAACACAGTCAGATATGTTTTAAGTGAACGTAAACATTTGAGAAAGAAAACGCACGTGTAACAGTATAATGGATCTGTGCGTCAGGTCTTAAAGTGTCAGCAGCCTAATATACCTGCTGCCAAATTATGAGATAATATTAAAAATATCTATATGGCAATTTTTCCCCATGGAATCAATGGCTAAATTGTGGCCAGTGAAAATGCTGAGTGTAAAGTTAATGTCAAGCCCTGGTCCTGATTATCTGAATATTTATGCAGAATACGAAAGCTTTCATTTTGTGGATTGTAAAACATGTTAAAACATTTGAGCATCGTACATTAGTAAAAATCAAGAATTGTCAGTGCTTCTTTGCTGCATGCATATTCTCACTGAGAATCATTTTACCAGTTCTCTCAGTAACCCTCAGTTGGCCATTTGGGTCTTTGGAGATTAAAAAGTTCTTGATGTTACGTTATTAAATGTGATGAGTGTCCTGGTTCCTAATATCATCTTTTATCAGATGACAAAGTAAAGCCCTTCTCTGAAGCTCCAGTGCATTTTCTAAAGAACCATGCAAACTCTTTTGGCATCAGGCTGTAAAACACATTTGAAACCTTTTAAAAATAAAGAGTGTGTGATATATATTTATATTTGTATTAATGGTTGATGATCACAGTTATAATGACTATCTACTGTACACTGTAAACAGTGAAAATTGCCAGCTGTTGTTTTTCTACTTTTCTACTCATTGTGAACCTTAAAAATGAACATTATTACTGTTTCTGTTGAGATTGAAGTTTGTGTTCTCTGTCTTTTTTGATTCTCGTGGTTATCATTGTCTGCATGAAACAGACGTTGCAATAGCTTCCCTATTGTTTTCTCAGAATTGTGTGATCTAATCTCACAATTGTGCGTCATAAAGTCAGAATTGCGTGATATTAAGTCACATTTGTATGTTATAACGTCAGAATTATGAGAAGTTGGTATTTTTTCCCACAGAATTGGACTTTATAACTCTCAATTGCGAGTTAATCAGAATTGTGAGAAAAAAAGTCAGAATTGCGAGATATAAAGTCAGAATTGCGAGATATAAAGTCAGAATTGCAAGATATAAACTCGCAATTGTGAGAAAAAAAGTCAGAAATGCAAGTTATAAAGTCGCAATTATCTTTTAAATTGTTTTATTCAGTGGCGGAAACAAACTTCCATATATATCAGAGTGAAACTGCTTCTCAAACAAGAACAAATGTAGGGCGGGACTTGATTTTGTCCAAGGGGAATTGATTGGATGGTTGTGGTTTGCTATCGGTCGATGTCGTGTAGCCTACGTCATCAGAGAAGAGAGGTCACTGTAGGAGAGAGAGGGGAGTTTTTTCATTAAAAATTACATGAATGTAAAAATTAATGATGTGAAATTTTGCACAGATAAATAATTTATAATAAACACTGCAGGATTCCATAAAAAAATAAGAATCATAATTTTTTATTAGATGGTAGCTTTAAAGTTGAGCTTTCGGTGTGCACAAGGACCCTGAATGACAACAAGGTAGGCCTACAACATAGTTACAGAGGTAAAAATACATCCGGTCTTACATCAGTGAGCTCAGAGTATTTTAGGCTCTTGACTCGAGTTTGTCGGTGTCATTTTCAGTCTGAAGTCAGTACGCTAATGGATAACTTCAATCTGCAGTTCACTAGCTTATGTTATTAATGCAAAATAATGTAGATTTATAACCCAAAGGATGCAGTTGAGAGGATAGTGTATACTACAGTATACTGTTTTCAGTGTGAAATCGGCGTCTCCGGAGAATGACAGGCTGACCTTGTCGTCCTTTATTGACATGGAAGGAAGAAATGCGCCCGGCGCAGAGACACCAGCCTGGGCCGCTGAGGAGGAGATGGCACACGTGGCTGGTTTCGGATAATATAGTGTGCGTGTGTGTTTTTTTATGGGGACTGTAACTGCAGTGCAAATAGTTAAAAAAGAGAGAGAGGTTGTTATTCGTGTTTAGTTGTGACTGAAAGATGTGGAATGCGTTTGGAAATGGATCAAGCGGGTATGTGAGCAAGGCGCAAGGCTGGGAGTTCGTCCCGTGTCCTCGACTAGAGAGGCCCGGTAAGAAGGTCCAGAGTCCCGCCCGGGTTCGTTCGTTCCCGAGCAACCTCCTGGAGCAGCTTCCACCTGGATCATCCGATGCGCCTCGCGCACAGACCCCGAGTCACGAGCACAGTCCACACACACGCCTTAAAAAGAAACTCGAGGACTTAAAAAAGCGCTACGATCACGAGAAAGAGGAGTGGAGGATGGAGAAGGAAATGCTTTTGAGACAAGTTGCTGATATTCAAGTAGCTACAAACACAAGCATGTGACACCAGTGGGTTTTGACCAACCAGCAGTGTGCGTTTCTCTTATTCTGCGTTGTGTTTACAGGGTGGAGAAAACAGAAGGATATTGTTGGATCTGAAGTGTGTTTTAGAGGAGGTGCAGTCGGGGGTGAAGCGTGAGGAAAGTAGACGGGGTGAGCTGGAACTGCAGAACATTAAGGATCGATGCGCATGGGAAGCGGAGCGATCAGAGCTGAAGAGGCGCATTACTCAGGTATGAAACGTAGAGCCTACTATAGCATACAGTTATCCCTATTTCTGTGACAGAAATCGGTCTATTTCTAAAGGTGGGTTTATTTGTTAAAGTAACCGAAAGTGTTGAAAACAGCTATTCAACATTTGCACCGTAGGGTAAAAAAAATGTTAATTGAACACAGGCATGTTGCCACATGGGGTAAGTTGTCACAATATGAACTTTTTGTTTATTGATTTTTGCCATATGAAATTGAACTAGCCTTTTATAAATTTCCTTGCATTTAAAATGTAGTATACAATATTTCATGTATTTTACATTATAATGAACAATTATGAAGCACAAACCAATTCAGAAAAAAAAATAGAAAAATGCAAAAATATCAAACCAATTGTGTTGTTTTGGCTAACAGAAACACAAATAATAAATTATTTAATAAATAAAATAACAGCAAATAAAACATGTGACACTACTGAAAAACAAACATAATAACCTCAAAATGTTAACAACCAAATGAACTGTTTTAAGGCAAAAACATATTATTTAACATCACATACATACCAACAAAATGATTATTTTTTTGGGTTAAATCAGGTAGTAATAGATCTTTAAGGTAACAATTACAGGTTGCCACTTTTTTACACTATGAAAAGTTTTACAAGATAGTTTAAGTTGTTGTTTAAAAATGAAACAAATCTATTTTAGATGATTGGCATAGATGAAGCACACGGATAATGTCAACGTTTTTAATTATTTGTGTGTTTTCTAATGGTTGTCATTGAGCATAGCTCAGAGATTGCACAGGCTTTATGTAACACAAACACTATCAAGAGCAAATATATCCTGTCAACAGCAGCTTTGTGTGCAAGTGGCCACAGAAGACCAGCTCTTTAGCGGTATTACGTCATATATTTCATCAATTAATGAAAAAGAAATTTGCCATGCCACCGATGCAAATGTAAGAGTAATGTGCAAAGCAAACTAGTGTGGAAACTAATAGTATCTTGTGCCATGTTTTCACCTTAGTGCATTTTCCCTCTCGTTTAGAATGCCTTCATTTCTGTTTATGACATCCTTATAAAGACACTGTCCAGATCGCCTTGTATTTACTATCCATCGTGAGAGATTTCAATCCAGTCTAAGGCTTTACACTTTATTGTAATAGTGAGTTAGTGACTCAGAGAAACTCCCAATACAGTAGCACAGTCGGCATTGTTGAGATGAATAGGAGAGGAGCTTTGGATTGTTGTGTGAAGGCATATCTTGTGACGGACTACACCTCAGGACATACACTAGACTCAATGCTGTACTCCAACTTGTAATAATGTGTAGTGGTCTTGTACTGATGATTTGAGGTTTTACATTGTGAAACTATGGACTCACGTGTCGCTTGACCGCATTTCCACTTGTTTAAATTCAGAAAACGATTTGGGTTTAGCCACACCAATCCACCCAGAGTATTGGTTGGCGCAGAGAACAGAATTCAGGGAGGGGTCGAAGTGAACCGTAAAAAAAGTTGTTTTCTTTGCAGTCCACATCCCACCACAGCACATACTTTTGTCCCAGTGGATTTCTTCGGTTTACCACTAGGCTTTCACAGCGGGGTATTCGCCAGCATATTTCTGAGCATATTTTTGATCTTTAAAACAGAGATGAGTTGCTCCAGGGCCCCATCCTTAGGAATGTGAGATGCTAAAGGATTGGTCTTGCCGTCTATTAATAGAGAGCTGTTTTTGTGACATTGTTACACAGACACAGACAGTGCACTGCAACCGGGGTAATTATATTTTAGTCTTAAAACTAGCAGCACCCTTGCACTCTCAACTCTGGTTACATGTCACATCAGTGTCTCACATGCCCTCGGCTTGTAAACACACGCTGTTAGTGCACCCAGGAGAACTCATAGGGTTAAGGACAGTGTGCCAGCACATTTTAGTGCTATAGGAGTGCACTGTTTGTACAAACACTGCTTTGCTCTGGACCGTTGCTATATGAACCATAAATAAGATTCACCTATTTTTGTCTTTGCGGTTGCCCTGATGGTGGAGCATGCAGGTTTAGTCCAATCAAGACTTGACTTCACAGCTGAGTTGTCAGCTAGATTATTAAGAATTTAATATTCATTAACTGTTTCCATCCAAAGCTGCGAATTTAGCTTATGCGCAAAATTTAGAATAAGGCATTTGCACTAAGCAACTAGATTGTATTTACTTTAAGTGAAATAGCAGCATTTTCTTAGCGACGTTACACCAAGTGAAAATAGCAATAGATTCTATTTATACTATATAAAAATATAATATATTATTAAATGTATTTTCTTTGCAATACGTGCAAGTTAGAGGCTATTTATATTTATAAATAGTGGCAAATACTATTTGAACCTCAGTCTTCTTGTATATTAAATGGTATGCAGTAATAACATAGAGTGTAAATTATTATATTTATTAAAATGATTAAATGGATGCCACCTTATTGGGACAAAAAAGCCCTCCCTACCCCTAACCGATAAACACTTTATTATTAAACACACATTAGACACTTTATTTCCACTTTTCGAATATTTTCTTCATTTTTATTGAAGATAAATGACTTTTTCCGGTCTGATATGTGACGGGGAAAGGGACTAGAGCCATTTGGGCGAAAGACGGATTCGAACTCGATTTGCGTCAAAACATTCTGCTACGTGCCTTACCCCTATACTATTGCTACTGTTGATAATCTAGCATCTTTTGCAATTTTGTCTGGCCCAACCAGAGGTCAGTGGGCGGAGTTAGTGTAAAAAGCCTCGCCAACAAGGCGATATAATCAATTACTTGCGTCTTAAGAGCACAGACGAAACGCAATAACGTCGAATTTATGTGCATCTTGACATTTCCATCCAGCAGTTTTTTTATGCAATATCCCAAAATGCGCATAAAAATAGGTGGATGGAGACTAGCTATTGACAATAGACAAGGCACTGGCTGACCTATTAGGGAGCTGTCAGTTCTGTTAATCGGCCAGTCTGGTTTTGTTGGCCGTAGCAGAATAGTGGCATCATCATGTGTTCAGAAGACTGTAGTTTGGGGTATGTAAGTTTTTTAATGTTCTTGACAAAAGTCAAAAGTCTATATGAATCAAGGTTTCTTCTTAATTTTTTTTTGCGGAAACAAACCTTTTTTCAGGGTTCTTTGATAAATACGATAAGAATACGTTCTTTGATAAATTTGAAATAGAAGTCTCTTGTCACCATTGATCAATTTGAACGCATCCTTGCTGAATAAAGTATTAATTAAAAAAAATCTTCCCTTTTGAACAGGAGTGTAGAGAAGTCTCTAAAACACAACTGGCGTAATTGTGTTATAACTCATGTAGACTATAGGTCTCAATGACATCAATAGCTTCCATCAGCTGCAGAGTTCAATCAAGCTCTGTGATAAATATGGTTTTAGTGTTTGCCGTCTAGTGCGCTCTCTCCAGGATCATCGGGGGGTCAGCATACCAATGTGGCCTCTCCATTACATGCAAAACTCTCAGCACTAGTCTGAGCTGTTTTTGTCTGTAGGCTTTGGCTGGGCATCCAATAAGGCCTTGGTCAGGACACAAGGTCCATTTCATCCTGTTGGCAACTACACTCCTCATGATTCTTCCTGATGTTTTGTTTTCTTTGTACAACTGTCCCATACACCCATTTCCTCTTTGGTGGTCAGCAAATCCCTGCCTCTCTTCCCCCCACAGCTAGAAGCGCGGGGATGTAGCGTGTTGGGGGAGACTGTGAGGAGTAATGAACTAGGGGACACTCTGAAGCGGGAAAGAGCGGAACAAAAGAGGCTTCTGGCAGACACTCACAGCGCAGCGATGGACCTCCGCTGCAGGCTGGACAGCAGCGAGAAGGGCTGGGTGAAGGAAAAATCTGAGCTGCTGGAACGCTTTGAGGCTGAGAGGAAGGAGTGGGAGAACCAGCTCATGGACATGCAGCGGAAGATTGAGGAGGTGAGTCTGCGGATGTGCGCCACTCCCCACATCTCGGCAGAGAGACCCATATCTTGTTTCAAATTAAATGATTCCCTAAGCGCTTCTGTTTACTTCCATGCTAAATGAAAGCTCTGCCAGTAAGCCTCGATGGATAACGGTAACACCTAAAATTGGAAGCGATGAAGTCACATTATATAAACCTTGGAATTTCAAGTGACTGCCAAAGGAAGTTTAGCTCGGTTTAGCTCAGGCATTCATCAGACTTAAGCTTAGAGCTCCAAACTAGAGGTAGAGAAAATGCATCAGTGCATTTGGCAGATGCTTCATCCAAAGTGCGTTCAAGCTATGCATCTTATCAGTATGAGCGTTCCTTCAGAATCGAACCCACAACCTAGGTGTTGCAAGCGTTCTGTGCTCTACCAGTTGAGTAGCATGTCCTAGGTTCAATAATGTAACTTTCCATAGGTCTGTCAAAGTGTAATCCCATAGAGCCTGACCAAAATTCTTAGCTCTAGACCAAGTTTAGTTCAAACACTGATCAAACCACCTATGTGTAATTTTAATAACTCAGGTAGGGGTGGGCGATATACCAGTGTCACAATCAACCAGTAGAAATGTGTCAACCGGTAGAGATTTTGGACTATCGTCTCTATCGCAGTTATGCTCAGGTGATGTTGCCCTTCTGTGCCATCTCTAAAACTTATCGTTGAATGCATTTTTAAGCTTTATGGTTTAAAAACAAGCACAACAAGCAGCAAAAGAGGACTCATTTTGTTATATGCGCGCACTTTTACATACAGCCACTGCTCATACAGCGCGTGAGTACTGAACTGTTCTTTTTAGCGCCTTACTGAACAGTCAAATACACACGCTTGCCTTTGCGAATATCCTCAAAGACAAAGTCGTTTAAGTCTTAAGCGAACATAATTGTTTGAGAAAGAAAGCGCATGTGTATCAGTATATTAGATCACTGTGTTCACTCCTAAAGTGTAATTGTAAATATATATATATTTTTTTAATTTATAGTGCTTAAAATTTTCAGGTATTTCTATTTCATTTGTGTCTTTGTTGTAGTTTTGTGTCCTATTGCTTGTAACTATTTTCTTTGTTCCTATTTTATAATGGTTTACTTGTATTCAGTGAGCTTTTTTTCACTTTTCTTTTTTTTTTAAAAAACTTATATTAGTAAGGCTATTTTATCCAAAGCACCATATTCAAGGTATTTTATCAGTTCATGCATTCTCTGGGAATCAAACCCTCAATCTTGGCATTGTGAGCACTATGCTTTACTACAGGAGTGTCAAAACCTGGATGGCCAGAGTTTAGTTCTAAAAGTAGTTAAACACACCTGAACTTGCTAATCAAGGTCTTCAGAGTAACTAGAAACTTCCAGGCAATTGTGTTGGAGCTAAATGTAGGAAGGACGTTGGCCCTCCAGGAGCAGGATTGGAGACCCCTTCTCTACTGATATGGTGTCAAATGGTGGGTGGTTAAATGTAGGTCAAGGAGGGGCAACGTTGGTCCTGAAGGGCCGCTGTCCTGCAGAGTTTAGCTCCCACCCTGAAAAAAAACCCTCACCTGTCTCTAGCCTTATAATCTTGAAGACGTTGATTAGCTGTGATTGATTAGGTTTGGAGCTAAACTCTGCAGGACAGCGGCACTCCAAGACCAACGTTGCCCATCCCTAATGTAGAGGAAAGGGCATGGCTGGGTTTCTTGTGGAGGTCTGGCATAATATATTTTAACTGGCAAGGGGCAAATGTTTGGGTATTAGAAGATGTACCAAGGACCACATTCACAATTGTTTTGTCTTTTCCAGTTGTACAATGAAGTGAAGGCTCACCGCACAGGATGTTCTCTCAGACCAATTACTGATGGACAAAATGCACTAAGGATCAGCTCATGTTCTGTCAGCACTTTTTCAAGTGAAGTAACCTATCCCTCAGATGCCCAGAGCAATGAATATTCTGAGGCTCTAACCCAGCAAAGCAATGCAAGCATCGACTCCCAAACAAGTCAACTCAGTCACATCACCAGTGAATCCAGTGACCAGTGCAGCGATCAAAGCAAAATATTAAATCAGCAAAGTACTGGTGAACAAAAGGCTATAGACACAGCAGAGCTGGAAGAAATCCTGGAAACCTGTTTGAAATTGAAAATGGAGAACAAGTCCTGCTTCGTTGGTCAAGATGACCTCCTTAACCCTTTCAAACGATTTCAGAGCATGGAAATAACATGTGGAAGTGACAAAAAGAAGAACCATACTGCCCTTAATGCGGTGAGACTGTTGTTCATAACCCTCTAATCTCAATCTAATCTCTCCGGTGTTTCAATTACTCGATTGCATTACTTTCATGCGAATCTTTCTAAACTATTCCTTAATAGAAACACAAAACAAATCGTAAATTTACTGTACATTTACTTATATTTAATTGTATTCCATGTTAGGATGCTGCCTTGTTTGCAATGTTATATTGTGTTTGCTCTTATTATTCCTCTTATTCATTACCAACCTGTAGGCACTTAAGGAAATTGCCCGTGTGAGTGAAGAACTCTGTAGCTACCAGGATGAAATGAGGAAGCTGCCTGATATTAAGAGGTAAACCTCATTACGCACAGGTGCTGCATGCATCACAAATGAATCAGATCTTTGATTCATAATGATCTAACTTTGTTTGGTTTCCCTTCTTAGAAGCCGCAGTGAGTCAATGGTTTTTCCAAGAAAGGCTCAGTTGGCAGAGAGGGTAAAGGATAATTTGGAAATGGAGGATACAGTTTTGTACTTGAAAAACATGAGTGAAGACCTTAAATCCCTTGATGAGCAATACTGGATGAGCTGGGAAAGTTGTAACATGGAATCACAGCAAAGGGATGCTAAGCCACCAGACAACATAAGACAACAAGCCCCTCCCATACCAGCCCGTAGTACATCTTGGTACATTAGCAGTCCTTCAGCTTCAGAATTGGAGTCCAGTGGTACAGAGGAATTGTGTCAACGGCCAGGAACCCATCCTGAGAGAAAGTACACCAGCCCCGCAATTGTACGAAAATTTGAGGCGATGCTTCAAGAAAACGAGGGGAAAATTCTGACCGACTCTGGGAATGTTTCCTGCAGCGATCCTGTTGATTCCAAGTGCAATATCAGTTGCTGCCAGAGCCGCTGGTCCTGTGATGGAAGTAGATTTGGCAGCAACAACTCATCCAGATATGTACCTGTTAAAAGATGTCTTTCCAACATTGACATTGCAGCTGAAGCCACTGATTGCAGTCTAAACCAAACAGATGCTGTGTGCAAAAATGATCTCAAGAGTGCATCTCATCCCATGAACATGCCTACAGATTCTGTTGCAACAATAGACTTCATTTGGCCTGAACTTCCCGGCGCTACAGCTACTCCCAGAAATGAGAGACTTGAGCAGAAAACTGCAGAGTTAAACCGTACACTCTTCCAGGCAGGAATGGGTCTTCGGTGTGATGAGGACATTTCTATGAATGTTTCTACTGATTGTTCTCCAAGTCTACCAGAGGTCATATCTAAGGGCACATTTACAGAGAGCCCATCAATGTATGTTGAAGACAATCTAAAGGTTGTGCTCTCGGATCTTGTGCCGAAGGAGGAGGGAAGAACGAAGGAAACAAAGGACCTTGTCTCTAAGTCTTCATCTCCAAAGCAGGAATGTATTCTACAAAAAGACGTTGAAGTTAAACCTTTCCAGACTGAACACACTACACCAACTTCAGTTGACCAACTTGGCCCAAGTGTTGGAGAAACATGCTTTGAAATTAGCGTATGTCCACCACAGCTGCAAATTCAGATGGAAAGGTGCAGCAAAGTTGTGGATGTTAGTACAGATCAACATCAAGCAGTCAACAAATCCAAACAGGCCAAAAAGGACATGTGTAGCACCAAATCTCGGATTTTAGAAGAAAATCCATGGAAGCCCTCGACACTAGCAGCCTATCCTCGTCCAATGGAGTCTAGGTCCAACTATGGAGCTGTTGAGAGGATTCTCAAATGTTACGAGGATTTGGAGAGATCTCAGGAGCAGAAGCAGTCACAGCCCAGTCCAGGGAAGGAAGAAGACCTCATGGACCTCCTGGAAATGTTGGATATGCAACATGAGCCCAGATCCAGTCAGAGACTAACACACACACCGCACCACCAGGTCATAGCCCACAAAGAGACACATGTAACGGTGCAGGTCAGTACTGCACACACTCCCACACATGGACACACACCATTCAAACCACAAAAGCACACACTTTCACCCGAGCTCCACACATTCAAACACATGGTAAATAACTCAGCCGGAGAAGTGTATGAGGTGCAAGTGTAGATGACTATAGTGTATTAAGTAGTAGTTTTTGCATTTCGTTTAAATGCATTTAGGTCTGAAAGCCTGTTGTGAATATAGACACGGTTAAAGGGTGTTGTAGCACCTGCAACAACTTCAGCCATAGCATACAGGTTAGAAAAATAGATACAGTATAGTAAAAATATTAAGGACACAGATTTTTATTAAACATTTTATACCATGGTCTGACTGAATATTCGATTCTGATTGGCTGGAAGGTGTGCAATAAAAAAAACGTTTAATGCACAGGTAAGTTCCAAGTCAGTTTAATCACTGTTCTATATTAAAGGTCAAATATTGCGCTGCAAACATCAATAACAGCTTTAAGTTGTCATTGCTGGCAAATGACCATGGTATAATCGGGATAATCCACAGGCGGTTCTTTGCTTCTAAAATTGTTTAATGCACAGCTAGCCGCGGATTATCCCTTACTTATTTCTGACGTCAACTAAGGTTAATAGGTAGTTTCTTTGGGTGCTGTACAGTGATACACACAGTAATTGGTCAATCTGTTTTTATCAGAATATGTTTTCAGCAATAAATAACAGTAAATATATTAGACATTGCTTAGAAAAATTCCATCTAAATCTACAACCGAAAGTCTTTTCTCATGTCTGGAAATAGTCTATTTAGAATTTATTGTTAAAATACCTCATTCCCACAAAACCATTTAAGCAGCACAATTAAAATTCCTTAAGTTGAATTTCTGTCAGAAAATATTGGCAGATTGCTCAAAGCGAGAAGCCCTGAAGCTTCTTATTGTTGAAATCGTGCATTTGCTTCAAGGCTTGAAGTGGAAAGAATTAGTGGCACCAAGTTTAATTTACATCTTTCATGTCTAGCTCTTTAGACAACCTCAATTAACTGTTTTTATAGGAGGCAAAGGTATGTGGTGCAATTACAGAAACATGTACCATGGCCAGTATTCCTCTGCACGGACCGCTTTTGTACATTACACAGAATTGCTGGAAATGATTGTCAGATTATGACTCAGAAAGCATCAGAGAGATTTAATCAGTTCTTTTAATTTAGTTAGTTCTAGAATGGAGAACATATGCTGGAAACAAAAGTTAAGCCATTTCCTTTAAATGCAATGGCATCAAAATACTAATGATATTTTGTGTAAAGATTCTGTATACAAATTAAGCACTCCCTCCCTTTAGTTTTCATTACTGTAATGAAAATGATCCTGTCTGGACACATTTGTAATTAAAATCAGTTGTACTTTATCAGTATACTTTACAATATATACTTTCTCTGCAGTTTGCATTATAGACCGCAATAAATTAAGGAGAATCATTTCAATTAGGCTCCTTTTTTATTTATGCAAACAAAGCATAATTTATTTTGGGGAGAAACATGACCTGGGCATTTCCTGACAGATCTCGTGAGATTCATTCACAAATGTTCTGTACATAAAAGCGCACAGAGTAGGTGCAGTGTGCTGTTGACAGGAATATTTAAACCCGATGATATTTCATACAAATATTTGTCTCAACAGCAAGGCAAAGAGTCCTCTGTAACTATCAAGAAGAGCTTTTCACGACCCGTGTGTCCTGCAAAGAGGCGTTTGCCCTCTCGTTGGGCTAGCCGCTCGCCCGTCTCATCTGCCTCGTCTCCCTCACCCCCACCCACAGTCTTCACCCAGAGACAAACACTCGCCTACCACACCTTTCACACAGAGACAGTGATCTAAATCTGCGTTAGATACAGTCCAATGCCTGTGTAAATAAACACTGTGACTGTTCAAATGTTGTGTACATTTCTGTAACCATGAAATCTAACTGCCTTTTTCATTCTTTTGTTTACATTTTAGTGACTTAAAAGTTCACAAATGATGTTTTCTGTTTTTATAAACCAGTCTCTTATATTGTATAGCTGCCAATGTAGACCTGTTTTCTGTCTATGCTTCACATGTGGCCTCGTGTGTGTGTGTGTGTGTGTGTGAGGTCTGATTGATAATATCGAAGCCTGTTTCACATCAAATCCTTTGTTATACCTTTACCAACCTTAACCAAAATGACTCGTTATTATAGAAACAAATGGATTCTACACTTAGTTTACGTGCTAATCTGATGTGAGACATATCATTTAGACAATGCCTTTGCAGTTCTTTTTCTTAATTATTATACAAGTGTATTGAGCATTTATACAAATAAATAAAATATTGACACTCATTCCTAGATGTAGATGTGTTTTATTCATTACCTAGTCTCGCCTGGAGCCACATACACATGGCCATATGCAAAGTTAAAATTGAGGTGTTCTTTTTTGCATCAAATTGGCCTCAAAATTGGCCAGCAGCCGTATCACCCTGTAGCCCAAGACTGGTTGCCCACTGAAGCGGAGCAGGGTTGAGCCTGGTCAGTACCTGGATGGGAGACCTACTGGGAAAACCAGGTTGCTGCTGGAAGAGGTGTTAGTGAGGCTCACCCTGTGGTCTGTGTGGGTCCTAACGCACCAGTATAGTGACGGAGACACTATACTGTCAAAGAGCACCGTCCTTCGGATGAGACGTTAAACCGAGGTCCTGACTCTCTGTGGTCACAAAAAATCCCAGGATGTCTTTCGAAAGAGAAGGGGTGTAACCCTCGGCATCCTGGCCAAATTTGCCCACTGGCCTCCATCCATCATGGCCTCATAATCATCCCCATATATATATATATACCAATTGGCTTCATCACTGTCTCCTCTCCACCAGTAAGCTTTAGTAAGTATTAAATGAATAGTTGACCCAAAAATGAAAATTCTGTCATTTACTTACCCTCATGTCATGTCGTTCGAAACCCATAAGACTTTCATTAATCATTAACTCAAATTAAGATCTTTTTAATGAAATCTGAGATTTAATTATTGAAAATTTGAGCTAAACCGCTCAATTCATATGGATTAGCTTTACGACCTCTTTATGAACTTTTTGAAGCGTCAAAGTGGTAGTTGCGTAGGCTAGCTGTCAATGGAGGGACAGAAATCTCTCAGATTTCATCAAAAAGATCTTAATTTGTGTTCCGAAGATGAACAAACGTCTTACGGGTTTGGAACGGCATGAGGGTGAGCAATTAATGACAGAAATGTCATTTTTGGGTGAACTGTCACTTTAAAAGCCTTGCTTGAACCAATTGTCATTCAGCCTTGAAGTATTTTGACCCTGAGCAAAGCAAAGTCTGTTTGAAATGGGCAGTGAACATTTTCCCTTCTCTCCATGTACTGTAATACCATGAAAAACACAGCAAGACAAAACTCTAAAACATCTATGATTTTGTGATTAAAAGCAGAAGAATGTTTTTGATTAAAGGTGCAGACACTAGCCACAAGTTTATGTATTCAATGAGGATTAAAACTGTTTTACTCCTTAATCTTTTCCCACAACCATAAGGGCCCAATATTCCCCTAAAAATGTTACTTTGAATACAATGTCTGAAGTACAGTTCATTTTACACATTGAATGTGAATTCCTCACATCCCTGGAACCAAAAATCTATTCTAGTCAACTATGAGCGTAGACATTTAGTCTCCAACCTTGGTCTTTTGAGTCGCTTACAGAATTAAGTCAGGAAAAAATGTTTTTGCAGCTGCAGTATCCTGTCAGAAAACCTTAGCCAACACGCCAGGACAAAGATCGCCTTCCCCAGGCGTAAATCAACTCTTCATTGTCCACATTTATTCCACTTCACTCAAACATCTTTCCCAACAGGAAGCCAGGAGCCCCACATAGGCATCTCAGACTGGAGATGAAGCATCTGTCAACCTCTCACTTCTGAAACTTGATGACACTTCACTGTCATCTAAGGCTCTATATGTTTGTACTCCAAGAGAAGGCTACTACACTCTTAGAAAAAAAAAGGTTCAAAGGGGCTATAGAATTTTAAATAGGCTATATAATTGTGGTTGCACCTGGCCAGGCTGCATGGTTTCATGTTAGAGAGGTTCCTCAAAAAATCAATCAATAAAGAAATGACATTTTACTGCTTAATAGTGTAACTTGTTGTGTGGACTGGGGACAATCTGTGGAGAGATCTATATTTTTAAACAAACCACTAGCTTTAAAAAATATGTAAGGGTAAAACGAAGTGATAAATAATGCAGTAGTCTACCTATCTCTGTTGCTATATGCTTTCCTCCTCAGACGAACTTCTATTCGCGCGCGTCTGTTTGGCGCCAGATAAAAATACGCGCGCAGACGCCTGTCTGTCCCGCTGTGACGGTAACATAAAACCCAAAAGACCTATAAATATTAACTAATAAATAATTAAAACTGCATCGCAGTCTTTTCCTTAATACCCGGTACTGTCAACCAGGCTGTAGAATTGCACAGAATGAGATAATTGTTATAATACATTAATGATAAACAGGCCTATTGCAGTATTCCGATTATTTTTTTAAGTGAATTAGAATCAGGTATAAAAGATACGTTTAATGTTGCCTCCACGTGCTATTGCAATCATATGGTGCGTTGAGTCATGTCGTAAAGATCATATAGTTGAAAGCACTTGAACACCATAGATACCCATAATAAAGGCTAGATGTCTCTTCTGCGCTGCTGGCCAATGGCTGCTCGTCCGCACCTGGCGGCCATCTTGTCACAGGCAGCTCGCTCACTCGTAACATTGTTTTAAAGTCCCCGTGAACCGGAAGTTGCAAAGGACTGTTCTCCAGTGTTGTGACGTATTTCCGAGAGAAACGGAATACAAAATGAGGCAAACTAGTGGGCGTGGCTTTTCTTCCAACTAGCACCTGATTGGATCTAGAAAAGTAGGTGTTTTCATTCAGCCTGTCTACTGTCAGTTGGAGGGGAGTGGTTACGGATGTTAAGCAGACACCTAAACCGTCAAACCTACATCATCAGGGAAGGTCCTCCAATGCAGAGGGGAGGGGACATTTCAAATTTTGATTAAAGATTATGAAGCCAAAAAATTTTTTTGTGTGGATTCACTTGCATGGATGAATTGTTCACCACAAAACGACCAATTTAGGCAAACAAAGTAAGTATGGTCAATTTTGAATTCATGGGGACTTTAATGGTGCATGTACTTCTTAAATAACCATAACTTGCTCAATTTTCTACCGATTTTCAAACGGTTTGGTTTGTTATAAACGTCAGAGACGTAGTTATGACACTGCATTTATGAATAATAAGTGTATAAATAAATAATCATCCAGAATTATAGCCACGTTAATAACGTTTGTAAGAAACCAAACCGTTTGTAAATCCGTCAAGATTTCAACGAGATGAGAGTATTTGTGTTCGTGCTGATCACTCATCTTACATCAGGTACCGCAGAGCCCGCCAGAAAGCTTGCCTGTGACAAGATGGCCAACGGTGATGACGATAGCAACTCCGCCGTAAGACTTCTAGCTTTTATTATGGATATCTATGATGAACACCACCACAATGTCGTAAATATTCGTCGGAAGCTTGGGATTTTCGGATTTTCTGCTCCGATCTTTACGAGTTGGCGGCGTGCCACTGAGAAACATGGCGGAATACCAGTAGGCCTAGCCTAATTAAAAATAATTACATTGCAGTGATATTTTTAGGCTTTTCCTTTTTAAAGCGAAGTTAATTGCCTGCACAACATATGATAGCATTATGTTACAAGTTACAGTGGCTTCAAAAATGAATAAAAAAAACACATCTGATGCACATTCGTTCTTCATTTTCTAGTAGCTAGTAGAGTTTAAGAACATTGCTGTATTTTTGTGTAATTAATTAAGAGAAAGTAGCCTACACTGATGAAAGTGACTTGAACGCACCTGCTCTTAATGGTGCGTTCACGTGCTATGGGAAATATGATATTTTCCACTTGTGAACTGGTATTTACCAGTGTGTTGCGTTCAAGTGCTTTTGTTGTCGTAATGTGGTAAAAAGATGGAGATCCAGACCTGTTATTTAGCTAAAACTATTTTAGATTGCTTAAGTCATCTGCTACAGCAAGAAAACGATTTATCAAAACTCAAAACGGTAAAATAATATGCTGTATATGTTCTTGATTATTTTACCATTCACGACTCTCGCGTTGCTCTCCCAGATTTTGAAAAGGTCAAAGGTTATCTCATCTCGGCAACTCGTGCATCAAAATATTCTACGAGTTGCCCAGTGAAAAATACCACATGAGGGGGTCAGTGGCGCCTCCAGAAATTTTTCATAGGGGTGGCCAGATGGGGCCACTTAAAATCTTGGGGTGGCACACCAAAACTATAAACCATAATTTCAGAATTGTATTCTACTGTTGTAGTAAACCGGCCTGTAGAAAACTATCAGAAAGACTTAAGGAAACTCCTACTGATATACTTTGGTTTATTGTGTTATATGTAATGTTACTAATGATATTAGTAGGGCCCTACTAATATGTATTATATTATATATAATGATATATATTATATAGGTATGATATACACTCACCTAAAGGATTATTAGGAACACCTGTTCAATTTCTCATTAATACAATTATCTAATCAACCAATCACATGGCAGTTGCTTCAATGCATTTAGGGGTGTGGTCCTGGTCAAAACAATCTCCTGAACTCCAAACTGAATGTCAGAATGGGAAAGAAAGGTGATTTAAGCAATTTTGAGCGTGGCATGGTTGTTGGTGCCAGACGGGCCGGTCTGAGTATTTCACAATCTGCTCAGTTACTGGGATTTTCACGCACAACCATTTCTAGGGTTTACAAAGAATGGTGTGAAAAGGGAAAAACATCCAGTATGCGGCAGTCCTGTGGGCGAAAATGCCTTGTTGATGCTAGAGGTCAGAGGAGAATGGGCCGACTGATTCAAGCTGATAGAAGAGCGACTTTGACTGAAATAACCACTCGTTACAACCGAGGTATGCAGCAAAGCATTTGTGAAGCCACAACACGCACAACTTTGAGGCGGATGGGCTACAACAGCAGAAGACCCCACCGGGTACCACTCATCTCCACTACAAATAGGAAAAAGAGGCTACAATTTGCAAGAGCTCACCAAAATTGGACAGTTGAGGACTGGAAAAATGTTGCCTGGTCTGATGAGTCTCGATTTCTGTTGAGACATTCAGATGGTAGAGTCAGAATTTGGCGTAAACAGAATGAGAACATGGATCCATCATGCCTTGTTACCACTGTGCAGGCTGGTGGTGGTGGTGTAATGGTGTGGGGGATGTTTTCTTGGCACACTTTAGGCCCCTTAGTGCCAATTGGGCATCGTTTAAATGCCACGGCCTACCTGAGCATTGTTTCTGACCATGTCCATCCCTTTATGGCCACCATGTACCCATCCTCTGATGGGTACTTCCAGCAGGATAATGCACCATGTCACAAAGCTCGAATCATTTCAAATTGGTTTCTTGAACATGACAATGAGTTCACTGTACTAAAATGGCCCCCACAGTCACCAGATCTCAACCCAATAGAGCATCTTTGGGATGTGGTGGAACGGGAGCTTCGTTCCCTGGATGTGCATCCCACAAATCTCCATCAACTGCAAGACGCTATCCTATCAATATGGGCCAACATTTCTAAAGAATGCTTTCAGCACCTTGTTGAATCAATGCCACGTAGAATTAAGGCAGTTCTGAAGGCGAAAGGGGGTCAAACACAGTATTAGTATGGTGTTCCTAATAATCCTTTAGGTGAGTGTATATAAGGACCCTCGCCCCGCGGCAAATTTCCAGATACTTACATAATTGTGATGAATTTAATCCTTTTTAAGTTATTATTTTGCAGTGTAAGATTACAGTTAAGACCTTTAAATATTTCATAAATGTATTATAAATTTTGAATAAACTTAATGAGTGTAAATCAGCAGCAAAAAGCAATTCTTGAAAAAAATCTGCACAGTAATTTTATCAAATCTAAATATGTTAATAAAACAAATTACTATTAGTTCTCTTATAAAATTCAATCAGGCAATCATACATTTCAATTTTATATTTATATATGAATGTCAAGAATTCAGAAGTGCATATATAGCCTACACTACGAAGAAATAATATGCAATTAAATTATGCTTATTTTAAATGTATTGAGCAGGCTAGGTATAACAAAATATATTGGCTTTTAATAATATTTCAGTGCGCAAACCCATGATAACATGAAAAACAGAGCGCACACAGCGTGTATGCGCATCGCGGGATTCGCGGGTGCAGAATGATGTGCTCAAAGCAACATGGAGTCACAGTGTGCAGCGCTGCGCTGCATAAGTGCGCATTTAAAAGTTCACGTCACAAAGCAAAGAAATGTCGAGCGCACAAATCCTAGTGCGATTTGTTCCTTTGTTTCATAGTTTTGAATTCCAGTTATTGTGCGTTTGATGCCGATTCATAGTCCTTGTGATGTGTGTGATCTAGCAAGCACACGGTAGTGAGTCGTTTAAAAACGTTTCTAACTCCAACAAAATAAAGTAATTTTATGCAAGTCTACAGCCTTTTATCTACAGATAATGCATTATAATGTGAATGTATCATATTGGAGAGAGTTTTACCGTGCATCCAAGAGGCGCGCGCGCTGTTTGAATATGAATGGAGAATGATTGACAGCCGCAGAGGAGGGAAAACGAGTTTCCGTATACTTTAATGATGTAAATAGACTTCTGTCCCTCACATTAAGCTATGGAATGACTTCAGATGACTTTGTCACCCAAACTGAAGTGAAAAAATCGGGAGGCGCCGAAAAGCGCGCTGTTTGCATCCCTGCCTGTCAAAACGTGGCAAGACACATCAAAACACTGCTGAAACAGTATACTGTAACCGTTTGGCACTTAAAAAGCACGGCACGACACATAATTCCCCGTCTTCTTTTACTAAAGAATATTTTTGACTTATTTATAAAATGCATAACTGATGCTACTAAAATGTGTACTGGCCATTGGGGTGGCCAGTGGGGTGGCCAGGAGTCGGCCAGGGGTGGCCACTGTTATAAACAGTGACATGTAAGACTAGTCTTGCATTAATATTTAATATGCTAGACTATAGAAGATAGAATATAATGAATAGAATAGAACATATAGAATTACTAGTATTCTTGCATATCAGGGCCGTACGCAGGGTTTTCTAAATACCCAGATCCCATAAATGATATTGCTAGGGGGGTTCGGGGGCATTTCATGCATTCTACCTTTATATGCAGCGCTGTAGTGGGTGTATTGGGAAACAGCTCCTCCCTCTGGACAATTGCAGCATCGCATAGAAAGTGAGTTTAGATAAATCAATTGACATCTCTGGCCAGTTATTTTGACAGTCTATGGTATGTAGTCTGCTTTTATTTCGTTGTGTGATTCTTAACACTTTGAGTGCATATATAGCAGCTTTATTCCGAATATAATTGTAAAAGGCCGTGTACATATCAAAGCGGAAAGTTTACATTCATTATTTGTTTCTTTCAGGACCGTTTTTAAAGTTACTCCTACGGCTAGAAACAGGTCAAGTACTTTTAAAACATTGAAAAAAATCATGCATTAAAATTTGAACAATATATCTACGCGACATAATCATAATGAGTGTGTGCGGCGCTGCTCGGTGCCGGTGGATCCAGACCCGCAGTGCTGTGAGTCTCAGGGTCCTCCAGCAGAACCGAACCGTCTGCGGACACACGACTGGAGCTTCTGACAGTATCAGGGAGAAGCTGCAGGCTTTCCCGGGAGGATCCATCGATCTCCAGAAGCGACAGGAGTCCGGCATCGCGGTGCTCACTGTCAATAATCCAGCGCGCATGAACGCCTTCTCAGGTAACGTTAACGTTACTCGTGTTTACCCCGCACATTTATGGGCAATTTAGTTTGAGGACAGTTTATGGTGGAAATGGAACTTTTGGAATAAAATAGCAGAACCCGTTGACTTGCTAAGGTTTTTATACATATATGTCAAATAATAGCATTGGTTCCACTTTATGTACTAAAATACATATGAGTTTTTACAATGTACAAATATTTAATAAACACTTGATGTATAATTACACTGACCCTTCCCTTAACCCAACCATTAAACCTACCCATACCACCAAACCTGTTCCTAACCTTACCCGCTTTCCACCTCAATAGGAGCACAAGTGATTTGCAATACAACATCAACACATTGTACACATTTCATATGCAAGTACATAGTAAAGACACTTAATATAAAGTGTGATGATAGCATTTTATACAAATAGTATTTTGTAGACGTTTTGCATAATTTGACCAAATTAGTGTTTGTTTGGAAATTATGCACAATAAAAATACTTTGTCCTTATATTATATTTGCCTTGATTTTCTTCACGTCACATTCCACATACTTCATCTCAAACTTAGTTTCCTTGCTAAACATGAAACAACAAACTTAAAAACACTTTTAACAGAATAGATTTGAAATTTGCGAAATTTGGTTTGTCTCATTCTTGTGAAATTGTGAGATGATAATACTTCTTAACATTTAGCAATTCATGTTTTTGTTTTCTGAACATTCATATTTTAAGAATGATTGGCTGGTTTCGAGACAAAAGTTAAAGTCTGAATGAAAGAGAAGTTATGATAGTCTTTTCTTCCCTATTGTGAAACACTCTTGAATACATTTTTTACAAATGAAATCAAGTACAGCTTTAGTTAGTTAGTTTTGTAAGATAGAAAAAAATAGGTTGACTTTGTCCTGGGGAATTGATTGGATGGTTGTGGATTGCTATACATGAGGTGGATCTCATGTGAGTGACAGGTTACCCCGCCCTCATCATCAGAGAACAGAAGAGATGTCTCTGCAAGAGGGAGGGGAAGTTATTTTGATTTAAAGATTACGAAGCACATGATTAAAAAAAAATAATGATGCGCACGGATAAATAATTTAGAATAAATACTGCAATATTCCATTAAAAAAAATAGGATTTGTCAACTAAATTTTTGATTTCATTGTGACTTTAAGATTGGCAGTCTGGGACAAGAGTTAAACACTAAAAATATTTACATACAGTAAATACATCTGAAATGTGGCCAAAATAAATGATGTTAGCATGTTAAAAAAAGCAGCATTAATGTGACCTTCATAGAGCAAAAAGGACATTGAAATGAGTTATCTTGAAGGGTTTGATTGTGTGTTGTGTTCCCGCAGGCTGCATGATGCTGGAGCTGGAGCAGCGAGTGCATGAACTGGAGACCTGGACTGAAGGGAAAGCTGTCATTGTGAAGGGAGCTGCTGGAAACTTCTGCTCCGGATCTGATCTCAATGCAGTCCGAGCGATAGCAAACCCCCAGGTGAGAAGAGTTTATCAGTTAAAGATCATACTGTCATTATACACTGCCTGGCCAAAAACAAAGTCTGTTTGGCTTTAAATAGGCAAATACTTATACCAGTCGATGATTGGATCATTACTGCAGTGATTATTATGTGTCTAGCATGTTATAAGTTTGGCAACAGTTCTTCTAACCTTAACTAATGGAGTGTGTAGCTTTTCATTTCTTAAACCACCATGTAGGAAGATGCATCATGGCCATATTCCAGGATGACAAAGACCAGATTCATCCGGCTTAAAGGCACACTATGCAAGAAATGTACCTTAATATAACAGCTTCAAAGTCATTTCGGTGGTAAACAAACTCATAGTAAGGCGAATCATCCTGGTAGTAAAGCTTGGGGGGGACGCCGCTGGAAAAACCAGCAATGCAAGTTTGAGGGGAGCGCCCCCGACAATTCTCGCGAGAATCACGACATGCTTTACGGCAACGACGTCACACACATCAACAACAACATATGAATCACGAAGACACTTGCGCGCATTAGGAAAAGGAAAAGAGACTCTGACCGCGTGAGAAACCGGACAAGAGTCCCTCTCGGTCGGGCTTTCACTCGTTTGCACGAGCTAAAAAGCAGCACTGGATGCAACAGTGATGCTGACCTGGCGATCTTGTTGATGGACTAGTAAGTAAATCTTTCTAAGTTTGTGTGCATTTTATTTTGTGATTTCACCGGAATGAATAGAGAGACCTCTTCAATCTATCGCAACTGCGATAGATTGAAGAGCGTGTCCGAGTGAAGACTGCGCGCGCGCCGCCACAAGAGACACTATGCATCCATGACACTGATAGCAGCGGACACGAGCGCTCGCTTGAGTTCAAAAACACATTTTAGCGCTAGATCTCTTATTTAAAGGCACACTATGCAAGATTTGTACCTTAATATGACAGCTTCGAAGGGGTATCAGGCCGTGAGTGCAGAGACCAGTCTATGTCAGATGCTCTGCGTGAGTGGTATTTACGACAGTAACGTTAAATACAAGTACTCCACAGCGACTCTAGGGGTCGCTGTTTGACAAAAACGGAATTCCTGCATAGTGTGCCTTTAAATTGTTAAAGAATGGTTGTGAGGGAGCATGCGTCATACGCTGGAACGCCAGTCTCTCGTCAACACGCGTACGACTGTTAGCGGATATAAAAATGCTAGAAACATAATAATCACTGCAAGAACGATCCAATCATTGACTCTTAAGCATTTGCCTATTTAAATCCAAACAGCGACTCTGGGAAGATATTGTAACTTTCAGAACTAAAAAAATGTCCCATTGAAAAAAACATTGTCTATCTTTGGAACTTCTGTAGCCTACTTAAACATTTGAAAGTGATTTCCAGTTGATGTAATGCTTGCTGTGTTTTTCAGGATGGCATGAGGATGTGCGAGTTCATGCAGAACACTCTAACACGACTCCTCAGGTTAGTCCGGGCCGTCAGGGCACCAGGGGTCACGACTGGAAGTACAGTTTTTGAACAAAATTTGAAGAAAGGAGAGGATCTTTGCCACACCGGGAAAAGGATCTCCTGTCCTTCTTTTTGAAACATGCGTGTTTATGCAAGGGTAGTTTTCTACGTTGTTATAACGTTACCGTGTTATCATCATGAAAACAAATAAAGATGTCGTAGCTTTTTGCAGTTTGATCAAAAGATGGCATGTTAAAAACTGCAGCTGTGATAACTCCCACTAGTACGGTGGCTGAGAGAGCTCAAAGCGCTGCAACTGAAGAAAACGCATGCAAATAGAAAAACTAAAAGAATAGAATAGTAAAGAAAGAATAGTATTTGGTTGTGTTGTGAACTTTTGCAGGGCGTTTCTGTGGTTGGTTGTGTTGTGAGTATTTGGAGCACACATCTGTTGTGAACCTGATGAAGATGTTTTCTTAATTTGCGGGTGTTTTTCTATTTGCATGTGTTTTCTTCAGTTGCAGCGCGTTGAGCTCTCTCGGCCACCGTACATTACTTTATTTATCACACTAGAAATAAAAGGTGAAGCTGAGCTTATTACAATGCTGTTCACCATTCAAATGTCACACTTTACTACTCAGCACAGCATATATTTAATACTACCGGTCCAAGGTTTGAAATAATTATGATTTTTTTTAAATGTCTTTGAAAAAAGTCTATTCTGCTCACCAAGGCTACATTATTTGAAAAAAGATACAGTAAAACCAGTATTATTGTGAAATATTATTACTCAAATAGAAAGGTATTTCATTGTAAAGTGTAATTTATTCCTGTGATCAAAGCTGTATTTTCAGCATCATTACTCCAGTCTTCAGTGTCACATGATCCTTCAGAAATCACTCTAATATGATGATTAATTAATTAATATTTTTGTGAAAACCATGATATACTCATGATTAAAGAGTTTGGGGTAAGTAAAAAAAGTAAAAGAAATGAATACTCATTTACTTCAACATTAAATTGATCAAAAGTGACAGTAAAACATTTATAATGTGATAAAAAAAACTTCTATTTTAAAGGGGTCATATAATGATACATGCACTTTTACAAGTTGATTGTACTGAAATGTGTGTTGGCAGTGCCTGTACACAACCATCATAAAATGATAAAAATCCATCCAGTGTTTTTTTTTTAATCTCCTTATATGTTTTCCCCTGCCTCAAATTGAGCCGTTCGATTTTGTGACGTCACACGGTCGGAAGCCCCTCCCACGATTGTTGATTGACAGCAGCGTTGCAACACAGACCCGCCCTCGGTCGTGAGCGAGCTGTCAATCATAGTCCGTGCGGACCGGCGCGGTCATTGTTGATACTGGAGCACTGTCTATGAGCAGAGTGGCGTCTAAGCGATTGTGGTGTTCTGTTCTTGGGTGTAATAACGAACACAGTCATTTTAATGTTCCTAAATCCGAACCGCCGAAGACGCAGTGGCTGAGTTTGTTTCTGAAGGGAATATTCCCCACGAGCAACGTCAATGCTCTCATGTTTGCGCGAATTATTTCACACACCAGACTGCTTTATAAACGAAGATCAGTATAAAGCTGGTTTTGCTAAGAAGCTGCTCATGAATAAAGGATCGGTACCAGATATTCGTTTTTCTGCTGAACCTCCAGAAGAACTGAAGTGAGTGTAACGTTTTATTAAACTTTATATTAATATGTATATTAATCTTTACAAATCGCTAGCTGCTCGCTTCACAATGAATGCGTCTAAGGTTTACACTCAGGGTACATTACGGCATGTTTTCTATGTATGACGTTCTCAATATAATTCATAATCCCACTTTTATACTGAACAACGCGTTATGGTTATTGTGTTATTGTGTTCAAACGGTGTACGCACAAACCAGAGAGGCGGGGTGAGCAAAGCTCATTATCATTTAAAGTCATATGGACTGAAACGGCGTGCTGAAAACAGAGCTGTTTTTGACCAGGTAAAATAAGTGTTTTCTTACAATACTAATGAGAATTTTTAATTAAAGTATATTACAAACTTTTAATTTAGACCCTAAAGAATCATATTAGCTTGTTAAAAAATGGCATTATATGACCCCTTTAAATAAAAGCTGCTTTTGAACTTTCTATTCATCAAAGAATCCTGAAAAAAAGTATCAGTTTCCACAAAAATGTTAAGCAGCAAGAACAAAGTTTACAAACATTGATGATAATAAGAGGCATTAATAATAATTGAGGAGCAAATCAGTATATTAGAATATAAATGCAGCTTACCTGAGTCAGCGTTTACCACCAAAGGTTTGGCACAATCCCAACAGTGCATTATGGGTTTTTAAATTGGTTGTACATTTGTTTTGCAGTGCATTAGGGGATTGAAAAAGTGCATTCAAAAATTCCTATATGGTTTTGGTACTCCACTTCTAATCGCTGCTCCCTCAAACAGTGCACTACATAAGGGCATAGTGGGTGTTTTTGGACACAAAAGTCTGTTATGCCTAGAATATGACCATTTCATTTGAAAACTGTGCAGATCCATGTCTTTTGACCAGCATTACTTCTGCAGTGTGGTGTGTCAGAGCTAAACTCTGTTGTTTCAGGCAGACTGCCGCTCATCTCCATGGCTCTGGTGGAGGGAAGAGCGCTGGGCGGGGGAGCAGAGCTCACCACTGCATGTGACTTCAGGTGCATATTTAATTGTTTACACGGGTCATATTATTTCATTTGTTCAAAGTAACTCAAAGTTTATTCAAAGAAAAAAAGATGAGAATAAAAAAACTTGGAGTAACTCGCGTAATGTTCTAAATGACTGTGTTTTATTTCACTGAATTGAATGCACATACTATATTTTAGTTTGATTATATTTTTTATTAAATATTTTGTATTTTTAGGGGGTTTTATGGTACTAAATTATATTTATGCAATAGTTATCAATTTATTCACTTTTGAGCACAGACCTGATAATGAGTCATAAATCTTGAATGCTTTGGAGCACAGATTCAAGTTTGGTCTCTTTCTTTAAAGACAACACTTGGCAGATTATGTCTGAGATGGAAAAAAGTTGAAAAAAGTGAATTTGAAATGAGTTATACAATTTTACGTTTATTGTTATGAAAAATGGTTGTGTTTATATAAAATATATTTTCCAAAACATGTTTTACTCTTTAAATCGGAGTGAAAATCAAAGCCATAAATCTAAATAAGTTGTGTTCGAAATTTGAGGTTGATATCTCAAATAAATGAGCGTTCAGTGAGATTTTGTTTGGGCGCAGTACCAAAAGTTTCCACTAGATTAATATTCGACTCCCATTCATTTCCAATGTGCTCATTTTTGGCCACAAGTGTGACTATTTTTTTCAGGACCATTTAACTTTTTCGCATCATGTCCATGATTTGTGTGTATGTGTGTGTTCAAACAAAAAAGTGCCAAAACCTTTACCAAGTTTCGTACCATTCAGATGAAGTAAACAATTCTTGCAATTGGGTTTATGCACAGCTGCACTACTTCCTGAACTTCAGCCAGCCCTTTGTTTCCTGTCTGCCATTATTGGACAAACTGAGTAATCCAGGTGTGCCTGGCCTCAGTAACAATAATCAGGCACACCTGGATTACTCAGTTTGTCCAATAATGGCAGACAGGAAACAAAGGGCTGGCTGAAGTTCAGGAAGTAGTGAAGCTGTGCATAAAGCCTATAACGTTCCAGATCTGTTAAATAGCAAGGGCGTCTCCTGTGCTCTTCCCTCTTCAGGACGCCCCACAGGCTTTCTATAGGATTCAGCTCTGGGCCGATCCAAAACATTCACCTTTCTTTGCTAAAGCCGTTCTTTTGTGTTTTAGATCAGTGTCATGCTGAAAGGTGAAAAGTGTCGTCTTCTTTTTTTTTTAGCTTTCTAGCTTGATCTTTTTGGACTGTAGTGAGAGATTTGTATTCTGAAAGTTACAGTATGTTTTTATTAAGCAATTTAACCTTTAATATGTTATCGGAATAGAACGTCAACATTTTATTTCCATTCCCAGGTTGATGACGTCTGATGGGGTAATCCAGTTTGTCCATAAGCACATGGGTTTGGTCCCTGGATGGGGAGGAGCTGCAAGACTAGTTGGGATTGTTGGCAGCCAGAACGCCCTGAAGCTGCTGAGCGGGGCTATAAAGGTGGATCCAGACTGTGGAAGACAGATGGGACTGGTGGACGAGGAGCTCCACTGCTCTTCTGGAGAGGGAGAAACACTAACACACGCTGAGCAGTGGCTGAGGCCGTTCATCAAGGCTCCGGCTCCAGTGATCCAGGCGCTCAAGAAGGTTGTCGTCTCAGGAAGAGAGCTTCCTCTGGAACAAGCCCTTAAGACTGAGAGGAATGTGTTTGGGACAGTATGGGGTGGTCCCGCCAATCTCGAGGCTCTGGCTTTGAAACCGAAACATAAGTGATTTTAATCGTATCATTAAAACTGTTGCACAATTGCTTGAAGCTCTTTTCAGATCACATCATAAAATAGAACCGAAAGGTTCCTGGATTGTTTTGCGGAGTTCGTCAACTTGCACATGCACACATTGGCAAATAAATATCATCTTCCATCATCTTGTTTTGAAGTTTAAAGTTTTGTGATTTTTGTGTAATGTTTGGGAAGTATTGGAAGTATTTAGATAAAAAAAACTGTGGAGTCTGGGAGTTTTATTTGACTCCTCGTTACGGTTTGACTCACACATTGGTCAGATTGTTAAATCATTCTTCTTACACTTGCTGAATATTGTTTGTATACGCCCCTCTCTTAACTTTGGAGATGCTGAAACTGTTCTCCACGCGTTTATAACCTCCAGATTGGACTACTGCAAATCCTTGTATAGCGGCTTACCCACCAAAGCTATACATTGCCTTCAAATGGTGAAAAAGTCTGCTGTTCGAGCCCTTACGTATAATAACAAATCTGCACATATCACTCCCATCCTTTACTAACTTCACTGGCTTCCTGTGATCAATCGCATCCAGTTTAAACTTTTAGTCTTAGTTTATCAAGCCTGTCATGGCCCCGCACCCCAATACCTTGCTGAGTTAATGCAACCATATGCTGCTGCCCGGACCCTTAGATCTAGCAATGACAGTTTGCTTGTCGAACCCAAGTATAAACTCTACTGTGGGTGCTAGGGCTGTTAGTGTTTGGCCCTAAGCTATGGAATAAGCTGCCCCCTAATCTTCGTGCCACCTCTAACCTCAGACCTTCAAATCCCAACTTAAAACTCATCTATTCACCATGCTCAGTAAATAATCATGTTCCTCTATACTTCTGTCTTTCACTTTTTCAGTATTTATGTTACATGTTTACTTTATCGGAATTGATGTTTTCTCTGATTCTATATCTTCTCATGTTGATTATTTGTAGTTATCAGGTCTCCGTCTGCTTTTCTGCTTGTTTGATTGTTAAAATAAGCAGATTGCTTGTCTGTCAACTGTTTGTATTATTTTGTGAAGCGACCTTGGGTGAAAGACGCTATAAAAAATAAACATTATTATTATTCAACCATCCATCCATCGGATCAATCCATCTATCTACAGTATCTATCTATATGGTGACCTAGTCATGTCTGATTACACGAAAATGAACAGATGCATGTTGTAAAAACAAAGCATATTGCATTACTGATAAATTACTCAGACACTTAATTTACTGATATTATACCTATTTAAAGCTTAAATCACATTATTTGGTTAACTTAAACTTACCTCAGAGTTCACACACCGGTATTTAATTTAACCATTTGTCGTGTTAAGCCTCGGTCATATCTGGACACTGTACAGGCCTTCAATGTGTGTGAAGTAAGTTAGTAGATGATCACCATAAAGACACTGTCCGCTATCGTTTATTCATCATGGCAGAGCTTTTGGCGCAATGGGTCTCTGTTTTACACGGGTTAATCATTGATCGCTGACGTTACAGCGCGTGCTGTGTGTGTGTGTGTGTGTGTGTGTGTGGACACTGCAGTTTCTGCATCTCAGCTCTTCTGCCTGCGCCAGTCTGACCGCACCGCGAGGCTTTATTATTCCCACGCGTGGATTTCAGAGCGGATTCAGCGTGAAGTGAGGCGTGTGTCCCGTGAATGCTTCTCTGACAGGACCGAGAGCTGCCAGCCGCACACACGGTAAATTACCACAGACATATGTCTTTATTAACATTCCGTTATGCCATATTTTGAGGGAGAGTGCGTGCACAGCAGGTTTGAAGAGATGTATCGGACAGATGTTCTGTCTGGTCTGTTTTGCAGTGTTTTATTCAGGTGATGGATAGTGTCTTCAACGCTACTGTACGCCCATATAATCAGAGATATTCGAAAAGTTATTAACTGCTCGAATTATAACTTGCTTAATTGTAACCGTTCAGTCTGTGCATGTAAAGTCATGAAGTAGCCTAAATGCATGAAGATACGAGTGTTTAATTTTAAATATAATTTCTGAAGTATATGTGTAGCTTCTCACCAGTCAGAGGCATAATTTGTATTCTCCAAAGGTTTTACTGTAATTTATTATAACTGTATTATGATGTGTACATCCATGTTGCCTTCATGCGTCAGCACATGCATTATAGATCCTGCAATTTTGTGCCATTTGGACCATATGACGATTTTCACACTCTCATTTGCTTGTGTTTGTGTTTCCACTAACATTGTCCATCAGTACTTGCACCACAGGACAAATGTACAGTGTCTCTGTACCGTCATGAATATATAAAAGTCACCACCTTTCATTCTGTGGTGGAAATAATGATAGTGGAAATGGCCATGTAAACATTTTCAGAATTCTTGCTAAGGCTAACTTCATAGCTTGCATTTTCTGTATAGGCTACTACAGAATTAAACAATATTGTAATATCGCAATTTTGCATAATTTGACGAAATTAGGCTAGAGCTCGATTACAGAACTGTTGTGTCTTTGATAAACAAGTCAGGGCAAAATGATGCCACAACCAAAAAATAGGATGGAATTTCGTGGGTGGACAGGTAACAGCTTTTTCCATTTTTTTTTACAGTGTACTATCAACCATACAGATTTGCTTTGCATTGCAATACAATATGAATGATTCGAAAACTGAAGAAAAGTATCTGAATACATCAACCACTGAAAATATTATGCCTAATGCAATTCTATATGAGTGTAGTAGTAGAAATGCTCCTTAAATCCATAAAGTTTGAGCCTGAATCCATCTCCTGTTGACTAAGAGGTGGTTCTGTCAGGCGTACAGTACGTCATGCATCACTGTGCTACTGTATCTGCTGAGTACAGGTGATGGAACTGTCATAACAGAGATTATAAGACATTTGATGACTCAGTCAACATTCATCCAATGGGGAACTAGTAGGAAAAGTGTTCATGCTCTATATCAGATATCTGTGCATCTGCTATGTAGGGCCTACCTTATCTATAATTAGTAAGAACTATCTTTACAACATAGCTATCGTTTTCCCGTTGACTGTGGTCCAGTAAGTAAGTAAATACTTGAAGTGTTATGCGCCAGTGTTGGGGAAAGTTACTTTTAAAAGTAATGCATTACGATATAGTGTTACTTAGAATCCTTTTAAGGAAAGTAATGCATACTTTTCTCACCTGGGCTGGGCTTGCTTGTTTGTTTTTTTAATAAATAAAAATGACAAATGTAGAGGCCCAAAAGTGAAATGAATAAGCCTCAGGCTGAAGGAAATGCCAATTCACATCTGTACAGTAGAGGGTGTCGCTCAAACAAACCTTTCAGCTTCTGCCATTCTGGATTGTAAAAGAATAGGACGCAGGAGAAGAAAGATCAACACTCTTATTTAAACAATAAAAAAATTAAACACAAATGTGATGTTAACCAAAGTCATTTTTGCTTATTAGTATGGTTGAATTCGATCATTGAAGGTTTGCAGCAAAGACATTGGTTATTAAAGTGACATTAAATGCATAAAGTATATATATATAAATTTACATTTAATTACTGCAGGTTTGCGTAATATTCTGAGTTTGCATTTCATTGTTTTTATTCTTCTTGAGAAATCTGTTCTGAATCTGTTATTGTGCAAGTGAGATGAATAAATGCACATTTAGGCTCTGTTTACACCTGGTATTGAGATGCGTTTTGGTCGATCGGATCACAAGTAGACGAGGGAGACACATACCCGTTTACACCTGCGTTTTAATGCGTCTCTTTTGTCCACTTTCAAACACTTCTGTCCTAACTTCTTCGAGGGGAGGGTCTATGGTTGGGTAAATGTGTTTTTTCAGACTATTAGATCTAATGGACGAAATAAGCTCACGCAATTTACATATAAATGTGCCCCGGGGACGACAGAAAAAACATACGGAGAGCATCAGCTTTTGTTTCTGCTCTGACAGCCGCAAGACCAGCCGAACGCTGTGAGTGTGTGTTAGAAATCAGGAATGGTGAGAGAACATTGTGCTTGGTACATTTTTTCGTCTTCGTTTAGTTTACTCTACCAAAGCAATCCGGTCGAGTGTGTTTTCGACTGCCTCTGGAAGTGGTTGAAAGTGGACAAGCTCAAAATGTTTTAGACCCCGTTTACACCTGTATTTAGCGGCGCCCACTTGTCATCCGATCGACCAAAGCGCTTCTTAATATCAAGTGTAAACAGGGCCTTAGGGTACGTTTACACAGCAAGCATGTACTAAAAACTGAAACGTTTTTCATTCGCATTTTTCGGGTACAGACAACAACATTGTCGAAACGATCCTGCATACACAGATCTGTGAAACCGACTATAAATGCTGTGTTATGCTGCCAGGCCAGTAGATGGCGACGTCACCGTTTTCACAAATTCGAGTGAATGAACGGCCAAAATGCACAAATCTTTTAACGTTTTTAGTTGAAAACGTTGTCATGTAAACGGCCCCATAGTCTATAACTACAATAACCATCATGCTTACACAGCGCACACAAGGCCCTGTCCCAAATGGCACACTTCATATGCACTTACGGGCTTGTGGACTTACAATGGCTGCCGTGTACGCGTGTCCGTTAAGTCCATGAGACCGTAGGGTGTCCCATTTGTCATTTTAGGTTTCAGAAGGGTGCTTTGCGGTCGATATGCATCCTCTATGAGCACTGTTAGAAACCCAACAGACAAAGCGCCATTACGACATGAAAGTGTGGACTCGTAGGAAGGTTGCCATTTGGGACAAGACCATAACACTTCTGCACTTACTCATGATGTCTCTCAACATGGCGACAGGAGAGCTGTCAGTCAATAAATCGGAAAACAAAGTAACTTGTGTTAGGCTACTTATTTGAAAAATTAACTTTTGTTATATTTTGTTGTAAATTTAAAAGAAATGCATTACTCGTTACCTGGAAAAATAATAACCTGCATTACTTGTAAATGTAATTGATGTACCCTCAACACTGTTAAGTGCTCACTGGAGGAACAAAGTGTGTGCAGAATAATCCATGAGACGTTTGATCAATCTGTCATTGTGAGGAACTGTGGCTTTCAACACAGTTTATGAGTTTTGATTCACTGAAGAAAAAACTGGCTTTGAAATAAATTTCACTCAGAAATTGCAAGTATATTTCACAAATTACAGTAAAGTAACACATTGAGTTAAACATTAAATCCCTACAAAGGTTTGTTATGGCAACATAATGTATTAAGGCTTGTTCATATTCAAAATAACCTATTATGATGAGTTCATTGGGCCCTTCAGAGAAGTGAACGTTTATTGCAGGAGTTGTGGTTTCTGGGTAATAGCTAGAGTTCATTTACATCTCATTTCCTCAGCTTTCTCAGTCCTCCATCGTCTTCAAACAAAGACAGGTCTATATATGACAATTTACATGCTCACTGGCTCACATTAATATCTTATCTGACTATGTGTTTGTTTGCGTGTGGATTTTGAGTGGAAACACTAAATTGGTGTGGTCACAAAATCTGGCGCTGGTGTTAGTCATTGTGTCCATGCAGTGTTGTTCTCGATCCAGTTGAACACTGAGGCCAGTGTGAACGCTGTGTCTCTGTGAACTGCATTACAGTATCTACAGTACATCACAGGGATAAAGTTTTATATCACACTCGTTTTACATAGTTCTACATTATAATGCAGGCGATATGGAAATGTGTTAGATACTGCTGCCATGCCTGGTCAATGCTGTGGTTAATCATTTACTCTCGGTTAGGCTGACTTTAACACACGGGTCAGATGCCTGTCTCAGTAATGTGAGGAGTTCATTTTCATGTCAAAAGTCAGAAACATTAAGATTTAGCATTGCACAAGGGTTTATCATCAAGCAGGAGGGCTTGTTGATTTTTTTGTGTGGCTTGATTGACTTTCGTTTGCTGAATGTCATGTGGTTGCTTGTCTTGTCATAAAAAGGTCAAAATATTTGATATTTTTTATTAGCGTTTTTTTTTTTTTTTAAGTTGCCAGCCAATGGTAGCATTTTTGATCATTTTCACAACATTTTTATGGCCCCCAGCATATGTTGTTGTATCTGAACATGCAATTTATATAAAAAAAGGCAACATTTTGAGCAAAAAGCTGAGAAAATCACGTTTTCGGCAAAGAACTGTTACATCCAAATCATTTTCAGAACGATGATCAAAACGTTGATGGAGTAGTTCAAGTCTATCAGCTTCACAGTCCTACAGCTCGTCCTGGGTCGACATTTCATTCGGTAACACTAGGCGGTTTTGATGCTGTTTAATATTGATGCTTTTTGTGAGATTCTGTACTCTTTCTGAAGATGTGTAATAGCGCCCCCTACCGTATATAACAGTGAAAACACGGAAAGACTCTTGAAATTTTCCGTCAATGGCGGGGAAAGAGTTAAGAGACTTGTTTACTTTGACACAATCTTCAGAGGTCCTGTCTCTGATATCATTAATGGTTTGTCCCTGCATGTTATTATTACAGGACCAACCACTGTCTGCTTTGGCAGACACATTTTTTTTTTTAAATAATATTTTAAAGTGCTATAAAAAAGGCACAGTTGAGCAGCAAACGGGTATCTGAAGCCGCCGGTGTCTCTGGAGTCTCCAGAAGCTCTCCACGCTGGCTGGCTTACCAAAACTAACCAAAGCTCACAGTGGGTTTAGAAATACATTTCAAACTGTTTTATTGCTGTGGTGTCTTCCTGCCTGAAAATCCTTTTATTTCAGAAGGCAATACCTTTTTTTTTTTTTATACCATAGCAGAAAATGGTCAGTTATAAACGCCACATATCTCGCAGAAGTCATTTTGAAACTCTCAGAGACCCTAAAGGGTCACGTTTAAGGCATTGAGCATTTTTCATACTTGTCATTCGGTGGCTCTGAATTGTCAAAACACCTCTTAAAATGCTTAATACGGATGTGAAAACCCTATCCGAATTTTTTATGACGGACGCAACTTTTAGAGGCAGTGTGTAAACGTGATTGACACAACGTGAGGTCGTATTTATTTTTTAGCGTGCGAACATTTCGGAATCGGTGTGCAAGGACCTTTAGTCTGTTCTGGTTTCATTTTTAAAGACTTTTATTTTGCTTCTCTTTGTGTTCCCGCTCATCATTTGCTGCTATGTTTATTTTCTTCAGTTGTGAATTAGTGCACACCTTTTTTTTAATGCAATCCACATTCAAGTGTTCAGAATAAAGAAGCTAGAGTCATTTTTCTTTTTTTTAAAAGCAGAGGCTTGTTGTTCCTTTTGACATATTGACTGTTTTCATACAACAAAATATTCTGGGGGCCATGTTGGTGCTGTCGAGTTACACCGTCGTTCAAAAGTTCTGGATCGGTGAGATTTTTAATGTTTTTAAAAGAAGTCTCTTCTGCTCACCAAGGCTGCATTTATTTGATTAAAAATACAAAAAACCCCAGTAATATTGTTAAATATTATGACAACTTAAAATAACTGTTTTCTATTTTAATATATTTTAAAATGTAATTTATTCCTGTGATCAAAGCTGAATTTTCAGCATCATTCCTCCAGTCTTCAGTGTCACATGATCCTTCAGAAATCACTCTAATATGAGGATTTGATGCTCAAAAAACATTCATTATTATTAGCAATGTTGAAAACAGTTATTTACAATTTATTTTTCAGGATTCTTTGATGAATAGAAAGTTCAAAAGAACAGCATTTATTTGAAATATAATCTTTTGTAACATTATAAATGTCTTTACTGTAACTTTTGATCAATTTAATTCATCCTTGATGAAAAGTATTGATTTATTTTATTTCTTTCCCCCAAAAAATAAAATAAAAATGATTACTGACCCCAAACTTTTGAACGGTGGTGTTTAATGGTACAAAAAGCTTTCCGTTCATCAAAAGAATCTTGAAATAAAATGTAAATAACTGTTTTCAACATTGATAATAATGAGAAATGTTTCTTGATCATCATATTAGAGTGATTTCTGAAGGATCATGTGACACTGAAGACTGGAGTAATGATGCTGAAAATTCAGCTCTGATCACAGGAATAAATTACACTTTACTATATATTCACATAGAAAACGGCCGTTTTAAATTGCAATAATATTTCACAATATTCCTGTTTTTACTGTATCAGATAAACGCAGGTGAGCAGAAGAGACTTCTTTTAAAATCATACCGATCCAAAATTGTCGACTGGTAGTGTAAGTTTAACTAGAACTCGAATTTACATAAAACAAGCAAACAAAAAAACGTGATAAATGTGCCTTCTCGTTTCAGACCAGCGCCGACTGCATCGTTTGCCGTGACTCTTGCAGGCGATGTCTGCCGGCCGCAGGGACGAGCCTGGAGATCTCCCCCCGAGTCCCGGAGACACACTGCCCTGGAACCTGCCCAAACACCAGCGCGTCAAGCGCTCCAAATCCGCATCCGGAGACGTGCTGGACCCGGCCGAGAGAGCCGTCATCCGCATCGCAGGTCTGTGCTCACATCTGCTGGCCTCGTCCAATCACGACTCGCCGTTTCCTGGTAGAGGAAGTGTAGTGCTCACTTTACTGAAGAGCAAATGTACACAGGCAGACACGCTAATGGTCTCTCTATATTGGAGGCGCAAACCACTCAAGTATAAATCACTTAGGCAAATTTCACCTGCACTCATGTGGGACGTCTTTAGATTGTTGGAGGAGTGTAATTAGAATAGATTTACTGCATTAGAGGGTATTACAGCACAGATAAGAGTAACTGAAGCCTCAGTGTTTTAGTGTGATAATTGGGACTTTTTATCTCACAATTCTGACTTTTTTTCTCAGAATTGCTCATTTATATATTTTATTATTATTATTAATAAAATATAAATTTAGATAATTAATAATTTTGTATATTTCACATTTTAAATTACTTTAAAATTGTATCAGATTTATGGTTACTGATTTATTACATTATTTATATATATATATATATATATATATATATATATATATATATATATATATATATATATAAAAAAAAAAATATATATATATATATATATATACTACCTTATAATATTTTGAAGTTTAAAATACTTAAACATTTTATTAGATCTGGTTACTTATTTATAATATTTTTGTATTTTTCATATTTTCATTGGAAAATGTAAAAATCTGGTTTTAAGTCCTGAGTTGTTGATTTATCTCGTTTGTACCTCTCTGCATCACACACTCTCGCGTCAGAGCGGCCCAACCGTCTGCAGTCAGAGCAGAAGACACACACCTCTCACAAAAGCTCAAGGCAGAGAAACACTGCTTTAGTAAAGGACAGAAAATGTGTCTGATGTGACAAGAGAGAAAAACTACAGCAAGAGTCTGTGAATCTGTGGCGTATGAAGAGACAATTCAGCATCTAGCAGATCTCTCTCTCTCTCTCTCTCTCTCTCTCTCTCTCTCTCTCTCTCTCTCTCTCTTCTGTCAGGGCCTGAGTCAGCACACACACACACACACACACACACTCACTCACTCACACACACACTCACGCACACACACACACACACACACACACAAACACTCACTCACACTCACGCGCACGCACGCACGCACACACACACACACACACACACAGTTCCTGCTGACAAACTCTTGAATAGCAGTTTCTTAATATTTAATATAATATGTAATATGATTTGAGAGTTCCTCTTGTAATAGATGTGCTCTGTTACAGTGTAATGATAGTGACACCATGACCACTGACGTGAGGACACATAGAAAATGGGCAAAATTTTACAAAAAGTGTGAGGTCAGTATGATAAAAAAAAAAGAAGAAAACTTTTATTCAGCAAGGATGCATTAAATTGCTCAAAATTGACAGTAAAGACATTTATAATGTTATAAATATTCCTGTTTCAAGTAAATATTGTTCTTAATAAATAAACTTTCTATTCATCAAAGAATCCTGAAAAAACAAATGTATCACTGTTTTCACAAAAATATGAAGCATCACAACTGTTTTCAACGTTTACATTTTTTCAGTGGATGTAGAAGCATAGTTTACTGTAAAGCTACGTCTTAGTTTTGCTTATCTTGGCGAAAGCCGAGTACAAATCAGCATGAAGTTTTAACATCTACTCTCGTGTAATGGAAATCATGAAGATCTGGATACGTCCAGTGACTGCGGTGAATAGTGCTGCTGGCAACAAGGGAAAGACCTTGTGACAGCCTGGAGAGACAGCTGACAGGAGGAAAGAGACCCCAATGGGGCTGGTAAGGGTTAGCTACCCTTGTCGGCAGTATCCAGCTCCGTGTTTACAGGATGCCGGAGACACCCGCCCAAGGCTTCTGAGAAATTAAAGAGAAAAATACCCCTAGAGTCTGCGAGTTCGGGGGCGGAAGATGACTCAATGTTGGACAACATGGTTAACGACTTAGGAATGGAAACGGATATGAGTATGGAGAGTAAGACTAGTTCAAGATCTGCAGTTATTAAAGTCATTGAACTCCAAGTTTGTGTCTGTGGCTGGAGCAAGGCGACAACAGTCAGGGGTTTGACGGTTCATCAAGGGAAAATTAAATGTTTGAGGGAGAAGGGACAAGGGCCTCGCATTGATCAGTACTTCTTACAAAGTCAGTCAAGTCAGTCGAATGAAATCCAGCGACAGGAAGCAAACCACAGCTCGCAGGATATCAGCACCCCTGTCATTGACGAAAGGAGGGCTTGCACAGTTAGTGATGAACATATTCATACTTGTGAACCCGGTCAGACTAACCAGCATAAGAGAGAAAAGAACCTCAACGGGCATAGGCCTGGAGTTGGATGGCCAAGAGCTTGTGAGAAAACTGCATGGGACACGGTAAACACAGATCTATGCTTTGCATTGGAAAGATTAACTGGTACAGTTGAAAAGAAGCTGGATAAATTTGGGGACATCATTTACGCACATGGAAGTGAGAGGTCTAGTGTGGAAAAAAGGAAGGAAAAAGTACAAACTACTCCTGGAATGTCTAGACGGCAGCAGAAAATTGAAGGCTTAGTCAGAGAAAGGAGACAGCTGAGGAAGCAATGAAAAAGAGCAGAACAAAGTCAGAAGAATGGACTCAATCTCTTACAAAGGGCCATAAAAGCTGGCAACATTACGCAGAGCTGAGCGGCTACGGAAACGCTACAAAAAGAAGGAACTTGCGAGGGCTAATTTCTATAAAGACCCATTCAAATTCGTAAAGAAGTTATTCAGAAGTGAGAAGAATGGCACTTTAAAAATATCTAGGGTTGAGCTAGAGAGATATTTGGAGGAAACGCATACAGATGCAAAAAGGCATGAGCCTATGTCAATTCCATCAGACATACCACCTATCAACCCACCAGAATACCAAATGGAGGTCTGTGCACCTAAGTGGAAAGAGGTAGGCAGAAAGGTAAGGGCTTCATCATCTCCAGGGCCTAATGGAGTTCCGTACAGAGTGTACAAGAGTGCTTCAGGAGTTCTGCGAATTCTGTGGAAATTAATAAAAGTGGCGTGGGAAAAACAGGTTGTACCTAGAGCATGGCGCAGAGCAGGTGGAGTCTTTATACCTAAAGAAAAAGATGCTACAAGCATCAGTCAGTTTCGTCCTATTTCACTATTAAACGTTGAAGGTAAGATTTTCTTCAGCATTATTGCCCAGAGATTGTCCACCTACCTATTAAAGAATGGCTTCATTGACACTTCAGTTCAAAAAGCAGGCATTCCAGGGTTCTCAGGATGCTTAGAACACAACAATGTTATCTGGCAACGAATTCAGTCAGCTAAAAAGGAGAGGAAGGAGCTCCATGTGACATTCCTGGATTTGGCTAATGCATATGGTTCAGTGCCACATGAACTTCTTTGGGCAGCATTTGTTTTTTTTTTCAGAGTACCAATGTCAATAACAAATTTAGTGAAAGCCTATTTTGGAGATTTGCAATTCAGTTTCTCAACTCCAAAATTCAGCACTGCATGGCAATGCCTAGAGGTTGGAATAATGGCAGGCTGCACCATTTCTCCACTGGCTTTTACTATGGCAATGGAAGTAATCATTAGGGCATCAAGATGGGTAGTAGGAGGAGAGCGCTTGGCTTCTGGGATGCGACTACCACCAGTCAGAGCATACGTGGATGACATGACAACCATGACTACAACAGTAGCCTGCACTAATCGGTTATTGGGGAAGTTAACAGATAATATTGAATGGGCACGAATGCAATTTAAGCCCTCTAAATCATGGAGCATCTTGATAGTTAAAGGAAAGGTAGTAGATAAAACATTCTTCATTAATGGTGAGGCAATACCAACAGTTTCTGAGAAGCCAGTGAAGAGTCTTGGGAGATGGTACGATGGGGATCTAAAGGACACAGTTCGGGTGGGAGAAGTTAGACGACAAGTAGTGGAAGGGTTGAAGAGCATAAACAGCTGTGCTCTACCTGGAAAACTAAAACTCTGGTGCTTTCAGTTTGGTCTACTGCCGAGGTTGCTGTGGCCACTGACCATGTACGACATTTCTTTGACAACAGTGGATACACTGGAAGCGTTGATAAGTTCATACATCAGGAAATGGTTGGGAGTTCCACGCTGCCTCAGCAGAGTGGGACTTTATAGTAAAGGAATATTGCAGCGGCCGTGTCTGCTTTAACCGAGGAGTTCAAGTGTGCCAAGGTCAGACTGGAAATGACCTTAGTAGAGTCACGCGACAAATGTGTAAGGGAGGCAGCCCCTGTGTTAAAAACTGGTAGAAAGTGGTCAGCAAAGAAATCTGTAGTAGAGGCAAAGGCTGCCCTTCAAATTGGGGATATCGTGGGACAGGTACAGCATGGAAGAGGGGGTTTTGGGCTCAGTTTAGCTCCTCCTAAATGGCACAAGGCAGGCCCAGCTCAAAGGAGGAAGCTGGTAGTCAACGAGGTGCGAAAGCAGGAGGAGAGGATGAGGTGTATAAAGGCCATTTCCCAGGCCAAGCAGGGAGAGTGGATGAGATGGGAGAGTGTGGAACAACGCAAGATGGGCTGGCAAGACCTTTGGTCAATGGAAGAGAGTAGGATCAGTTTCCTTATTAGGTCAACATATGATGTTCTCCCATCACCGCAGAACCTAAACCTCTGGGTAGGAGAGGATCCCTCTTGTCCTTTGTGTTCATCACCTGCCACATTAAGGCACATTTTGACAGGATGTAAGGAGGCTCTTAGCCAAGGTCGGTTTACTTGGCGCCATGACCAAGTACTGCGATGTTTGGCTTTAGCATTGGAAGGCAAGCGTATTATGACCAATAAGTTGCCGCCTGTTCTAGCAAAACATTACACGCAGAAGACAATATTCCTCCGCCCAGGCGAGCAACCACCAAGAAAAGGTGCTAACACCAATTCTCGCCCAGGACAACTGGAAGCTGCTAGGGACTGGAAGATGCTGGCTGATCTTGATCAATGGCTTATTTTTCCACCTAAGATTGCTACCACTAACCTACGACCAGATATTGTTTTGTGGTCTGGATCAGCACGCATTGTTCAACTGATAGAGTTAACAGTGCCATGGGAGGATGCGGTAGAAGAAGCATATGAAAGGAAGAAACTGTGGTATGCTCATCTGGCCACTGAAGCAGAACAGCGAGGATGGAGAGTCCAGGTTTATCGAGTGGAAGTGGGTTGTCAAGGTTTTGTGGCACACTCTAGAACCCAGTTCCTCAGAGTCGGATTCAGCGGCCAAGAGTTGCGTCGCACAGTAAAGAACTTATCTGAAGCAGCAGAAAGGAGCAGCAACTGGCTGTGGTTGAGACGGAAAGATTATAGCTGGCTGTGTACAGGCCGCCACGCTACGGTTTCGTAGAATTTTTGAAAACTTGAAGAGTCTGTTGGTTTATTTGTATACGTTCCTGTGGATATTGAGTGAATGGTGGTTGGGCAGATATTGTGTTTTGCGCTAGGTGGTATGCCATACGGAACCGTTGCCACTGAAACTGCTTTAACGCACCAGTGGGGCTCGACAGCCTTAGTCAAACGGGTTGGCGCGTATGGTTGGGTTGCGGAGAGATTGTGGTTAGGTCTCAGCAGCAGGAGGGATGTAGAGGTCAGTAAGCTGGGCTGAGTTGAGTGGGGGACGGAGGGGGGTGACTCTGGGACGCCAGAGTCACTGTCGAGCCCTCTTGAGGTGTCGTGGGCTAGTCGATTAAACACTGAGGACGGAAGGTGCCCACTTGAAGACCCTAGAGATGTCCCCTACTCGGCTCAATCCAGACGGTTGTCGTGCTGGTCCACTGGGGAGACCACACTGTAGTTGCAGCCGTCGTGTGTGCTGACGCACCAAGTACACTGCAGCCATTAACGCCGGACAGAAGGGGAGTCACACCACCATATGGAAAGAAGCGTAAATGGATGGAGAAGCATAGTTTACTGTAAAGCTACGTCTTAGTTTTGCTTATCTTGGCGAAAGCCGAGTACAAATCAGCATGAAGTTTTAACATCTACTCTTGTGTAATGGAAATCAGAACTTCGGGAAAGGTTCTGAACAAATGTTCTTCCAGTAACGAACGTTCTTCCATTAAAATTGTCTGGTCTTTAATTGTGTTCTCAAAATGTTATCACAAAAACATTATCATGGAACAGTTCATGTGAAGCATTTTAGTTGGACGTTCATTTGTCATTTTTTTAAATGTTACGACTTGTTTCAGACCGTTCAGAGAACATTCAAAAGAAACATTCCCATTATGTTTGCAGAATGATAAAATGGAATGAGCGTTCGCACAATCAAGAAAAATGTTTTTAAAACTGAGCGTTTCGAACGTTTAGAGAACATTCAGAAAGAACGTTTTCATGTTAGAATGTTAGCAAAACATTTTATCTCAGATGGGGTCGACATGCTGTGTACAAACAAACTATAACAATTTCAGATGAATCTTCCTTCTTCATGACACAGGCTGTCATGAAGCTGTGTGTCCTTGAGCACAAACACAGGTATGAGCAGCACACACGCTGCGCTACAGTTATGATCAGTGTGGATTCATATTTCATGTAGTATAAGCAAACTTAAATGGTTCACGTTTAAATTGCAGCGTCGTCCTGTGACATGATGGATGACACTGTTTACCGGCGCCCTCACAAACGCTGAGTCAGAGTGTGTGTTTGTGTGGACGATCAGTGTTTCACGAGTCCTGCGTAAGGAAACACTGACCCCACAGGACAGCAGAGTATTCATATCAAACTCCATAAACTCGACAACACATGATTCAAATCAAAGACAATCAAGTCCATCTTCTTTAAAGCCCGGGTTATAACTATGATTTTTATTCAGCTCTGGTCAAATAGTTCTAATTAATTTATGAAAGAACAAATATCCCAATGTTATCTCTCAAATAATATATGTAACTAATGTATACTATATATAAATAAGAGATTATAAATTGGCACATGTAATAATGATACAAGAATTAAAAAATGGTTTTATCTTGAAACTGCAGTTCCATTTAGATCCACCAGATGTCAGTAGATTCTAACAGTCATCTTAACTTTTGCAGTAAATGGAAAATGTGATTATTTCACTGACTAGACACAAATGAGATTGCAAAGCATATGATATGTTCTTCGGATGTAATATGGAACCTACCCTTGTACATGATATTTGTTGGAAATAAAGCATAACCCCCCCCCCCCCCCCCCCCCCCCCCCCAACCACCAAAAAAACCCCAAATGAGATTGCTATAGTTGATATGTCACTGTGGAAAGGTGCAATGGGAGTCATGCTAATTTTATACCAATAAGATAGCTGTTTCTTTTAATATGGACACTAAATAATACAATTACTCAGTACTTTTTGAAATGGTTTATATTTTTCATTATTTCACTGTTCAGATTTTCATTGCATTAAAATGTAATATTTTTATGACAGATTTAAACTTAATTTAAAACGATAAACAATGGAATCTAAAACAATAAAATGTATACATAAAAGACATTTGAAAAGTAGCGTGACAGTCTTAATGTCATCATCTTCTTCCGCTTATGCTGGGCCGGGTCGCGGGGGGCAGTAGTCTAAGCAGAGACGCCCAGACTTCCCTCTCCCTTGACACTTCCTCCAGCTCTTCCGGGGGAATACCGAGGCGTTCCCAGGCCAGCCGGGAGACATAATCCCCCCAGCGTGTCCTAGGTCTTCCCCGGGGTCGCCCGGAACACCTCCCCGGGAAGGCGTCCAGGAGGCATCCGGAACAGTGGAACAGGGCCTCAGCTGGCCCCTCTCGATGTGGAGGAGCAGCGGCTCTACACTGAGCTCCTCCCGAGTGACCGAGCTCCTCGCCCTATCTCTAAGGGATCCCCCAGCCACCCAGCGGAGAAAGCTCATTTCGGCCGCCTCTATCCGGGATCTTGTCCTTTCGGTCATGACCCACAGCTCATGACCATAGGTGAGAGTAGGAACGTAGATCAACCGGTAAATCGAGAGCTTCGCCTTGCAGCTCAGCTCCTTCTTCACCGCGACAGACCGGTACATCGACCCATTACTGCAGAAGCTGCACCGATTCGTCTGTCGATCTCCCGTTCCAACCTTCCCTCACTCGTGAACCCAAGACCCCAAGATACTTAAACTCAGCCACTTGAACTCAGCCACTTGTGCCTAGAAATTCTGTCCATAAAAATTATGAACAGAACCGTTGACAAAGGGCAGCCCTGCCGGAGTCCAACATGCACCGGGAACAAGTCTGACTTACTGCCGGCAATGCGAACCAAGCTCCTGTCCGGTCGTACAGGGACCGGTCAGCCCTTAGCAAAGGACCCCGGACCCCATACTCCCAGAGCACCCTCCACAGGACGCCTCGAGGGACACAGTCAAAGAGAAAAGTGATCCCCCTGTAGTTGGAACACACCCTCCAGTCCCCTTTCTTTAAAAGATGGACCACCACCCCGGTCTGCCATCCCAGAGGCACTGTCCCCGACCGCCACGTGATGTTGCAGAGCCATGTCAGCCAAGACAGCCCCACAATATCCAGAGACTTGAGTTACTCAGGGCGGATCTCATCCACCCCCGGTGCCTTGCCACCGAGGAGCTTCTTGACTACCTCGGTGACTTCAGCTTGGGTGATGGGCGAGTCCACCTCTGAGCCCTCAGCCTCTGCTTCCTCAATGGGAGACGTGACAGTGGGATTGAGGAGATCCTCGAAGTATTCCTTCCACTGTCCGACGATATCCCCAGTTGAGGTCAACAGCTGCCCACCTCCACTGTAAACATTGCTTCCCCCTCCTGAGGCGCCGTAAGGATTGCTAGAATCTCTTTAAGGCCAAACGATAGTCCTTCTACATGGCCTCACCGAACTCTTCCCAGGCCCGATTTTTTGCCTCCACAACCACCCGGGCCGGTACCCATCAGCTGCCTCAGGAGTCCCACAAGCCAACCAGGCCTGAGAGGACTCCTTCTTCAGCTTGACGGCATCCCTTACTTCCGGTGTCCACCACCGGGTTCGGGGATTGCCGCCTCGACAGGCACAGGAGACCTTACGGTCACAGCTCCGAGCGGCCGCGTCGACATTGGAGGTAGAGAACATCGACCACTCGGACTCAATGTCTCCAGACTCCCTCGGGATCCGGTCGAAGCTCTGCTGGAGGTGGGTTTATAATTTTAATGTGACCTTCAAAAATGGGGAAAAATTTAAATGCGCATGATAAAAAACTGAAAAATTCGCTTTTTAATGAGCCGAGATGGAGTCTCTTTTATAGTTCGAAAATAAGAATGACTAAATTATTTCAATAAGTTATACATCGGTGTTTCTTCAAATACAGGCACTTAAAAAATACACAGTAAAATTTGAAATGGTTTATATTTTTTCCTTATTTCACTTTTTGTTTTGATTATCATTGTTTTAAAATGTTATAATATTTTATGATGGATTAGACTTATTTTAAAACAATAAACAAAGTCTAAAACAATAACAATTATATTTAAAAGACTCTTAAAAATAGCGAGACAGTATTAATGGCATAGGAAAGAATAGATAAATGCATATGATAATTTTGATGAACATGTGGATGGACTTGTTGATGTGCTGATGAATGGAGATGGAGCAAAAAATAAGAGATGTCTGTATCCTTTATCCTAAATTTGATTTAGTCCTTCTTCTGTTTACTTGAAATTCTTCATATTTCTCCATATACGTCACTGTCATATCTGTGTATAGCAGGGAATGTTATGGGTTCCTGGATCAACGTATTTTGCTGATTCTGGAACAACATTCCTGTCCGGAAATTTAGTCCTAACCCTACCCATAACTTATCCATAAAACCAGAGGGGAATGATTGGTGAATAACACTGATGTAGACGCACCTATCCCTGGCTGTAAGCCTAAACTTGACATAATGTCCCTCAAATCTGATTTGTTGATTGAAATGTTTTTCCAGGATCAACAAAGGAACATGTTGCAGTTGCTGAAATCAGGTTCTGCGTCATGTGAATATGCTCAGGTTTAATCGTCTGATGATGCATTTATCTTCACACTGTAGATGGCAGAAGTCTCTTTGACGTTTGTTGGTTTACTACCTGAGGTCATGAGTGAGGGGGTCAAAGGTCACGGCAGCTGTGTGCTATTATAGGTATGCGTGAACGCTGCTAACATGCTCATGTAGGGTCAAACCGCTCCTTGAGCAAGTCGGACGTATTTAATTTCACACTCACGTCGGGTTTCTTTGTGATCGCGTGGGGATGTTAAATACTCTGGAAGATGTTTCCAGCGTGTCTTCACACACTACACCGAGAGACCACACACACACTTGTGTAACTCAAGCCCACAGTAACGTCCTCACACTACAGCTAGCACCTGTTTTTGGCTTCCAGACCGTAGTCCTGAAGGAATGAATGAGACGTGCATGTTCCCCTCAAACACACTTTCATATATTCACAGCCTTACAGCCCACAGTGTGTGTGTGTGCTATTTAACTTCATTTAGCTTCGGCTGGATTTACAGGACAGCCTTGGCTTCCACACGTAATTGCTCGCTATAAATGGTGCAATTTAAAGCAAAGAGGTGTAGCTTTACAATTCACTGTTTACTGTAATCTGAATCTTTAATTGAGGCGTAACATGAATCAACTCACATTTTCCTTAAATATTAGTGACTTGGAATGGACCCTCATATGATCATTCACATGTGATACATTTTTATGTATAAAAATCCAGTTTATACTGTGAAAAATATATATTATAAATATGTTTAAATTATTATTTGGAAAACATTCAATTTAAGTATGTTTCTACTCACTATAGTACTGTGCTGTTTATTATTTATTAGTTTATTTTGATAACATTTTTACTATTCATTTGAATCTATTTATTTTTAATTTAATTTGAATATAGTCTCATAAATTTTTCTATTTATTAATATATATCAGATTAGTATTTAAATCTTATTTTTACTATTTATTTGAATCTATTTTTTTTGTTTTTTGTTTTACACTTTATCTAAACATTTCCACAGACCCCTTAGCACCTCCTTGTGGCCCCCAGTTTAAAAAACCCTGTTTTAGTTTATTTTCAGCGACTCTTTCAGCAGTAGATGGCAAGAAGTGAATGTCTTTATAAGTGAGTCATTGAATGTGAGTCACTCCGCCGATTCATTCAAAAATGATTAATTCAGGTAATAAACAAATGACAGGCTGTATCCCAAATCTCCACTATACAATCATTCACTATTTCCTACATTACTCCAGTAATATAGTCCGTCAAATGAGTGAATGAAAATGAGTGAGCGATTCTACGAGTTTGCGAGAAGTGCTGTGGACGGCATCTTCTACCAATTTGTGGGAATTCACTCGGCACAACTCTAAAGTGCATTGGTATTTTCTAGTGGCTTACCGTCCAGTCTACATTAGTTGTACACTTGATCTTGTGGTGGATTATGGGTTTGAAGGAGTGCACTTGATAATGTCCACCATTGTTTTGGTACACCACTACAAATGGCTGTCCCCTCAAATAGTGAATTTGGTATGGGGTAAATTAGCCACATCTTTTATGAGTGAGTCATTGAATGATTTACACAATTGATTTGTTCAAAAACACTAAATCATTCAAGAATGAAAATGCCACTACTGGGTGTTGCTCAGAGATGCAAACTAGTGGTATTATTTTCATTGGTGGAGCAATAACAAGACAAAGTGGCTAATATTTTGTGTCTAAAATGCAAATGACCTAGTATTAATTATACTGGAACAGCATAACTTGTGAAATGTTGTGTTTAGGGTGTGTGTGTTCCCAACAGGCTTCATAACTAGTAGAATTTGCTTGATTTCCAGCACTTACTATTCTAACCCAGGCTGTATCAGCATTGAAATTCATGCTGGTATTTTCAACAGAGACAGACATTACTCACTACTGAAGCCCATATCTGATCCCTCTCTGCAGCGACATTGGCAAGACATGGGATGTTTAATCAGAAAGACACTTCATTAGAGTGAGTAAGAGTCTGGAGCTTCTCGGGTAGTCATTATGCGAGGAATCGTCAGGTTTCCAGGAAAGCCTGAGACACTTAAAGTCCCCCTGTGGTGAAAATCAAGCTTTTAATGTTGTTTGTATGTCTATGTGGTGTTTTTAATATGCTTTAAGACAAACCATGTGTAAATTCATAAGTCGACAGCATTGCTGAGTATTTTTTTGAAAAAAAAGATTGTCTCAAAAACATGGTCTGAAATCTCTGGTGTTTCTGACGTCACAAACTACCTTGTAACCAATCAGGTCAACGTGTGATCGTCAACGAATGGATCTCTGAGCCGGGGCACGTTCAAGTTCAAAACGGTGCGCAACGTTTTGCTACGGTTTCCGGGTTGAACGTCATGTTTCCTGGAATCGGTGTGCACCGGTGTGCAACGGGGTTTGAGATACGTTTTCTCTTGTTTGGTGGGTGTGTCAGAACTGCAGTTCAATCAGCAGCAACTTGTATATAAAACACGCGGTATTAAAGTGAACTCGCACAATGGGTTCAAGGAAAGAAATTTACAAATGTGTTCGATGCAGCTCGGTATACGCAACAACTGAGGATATTAGAAGACATGTTTGTCGTAAGTTTTATAGTAAAAATATAGGATACCAAAATAATGATGTAGTTGTTTATATTTTTAGCTTCATTGCAAGTGTGTATGACATTTGGTATAGAAATAAACAATGGTAATTAAGTGCTTTTCCCAAAAATGAAAAAGAAAATACAGGGTATTAAAACAGTATGAACTACAAATAAAGTCAGTATGTGAGGCTAAATATATGTGTTTTAGTCTAAATTAGGTAAGATGTGTGCTTCCATTGCAGAAATTTCCACAAATCCCTTCACTCGATTGGGATGTTCTCTTGTGTTCTGGGCGGCAAGTGCAGTAACTGTAACATCGGGCATATTTTGTAGTATTAAACGCATATTTATACCGACTTCATCAGGATCCGAAAATTCTTCACAAAGAACACAAAGAATGGCCTTTCTCAGCTGCCATAGTTGCAACTCTTGCGTCATCAGAACAGTGTGTTCAATGCATGACCGTTTCTGTTTAAAAAACGTGGTGCAACGTTTTGTCAGGGCTGAACGCAGCACTGGTGTGAGTGAGTGGAGGCGGGGCTAATTAGCATATTCATAGAACAACGTATACTAAATAGCCCCCGAAGCCGCCGCCATTTGCTCCATTTAGAATTTCAGCCGCCGCCAGCCAATAATTTCGTAAGCCAAATTGAGCCGCCATCTGATAAAGTTTGGCTGAGCCGGCTAGAATTATTTGCATCAAATAATAATTCTATCACATAGAGACATACACACACGAAATATATAAACAATACACAAGATCTTTTTTCCCGCTGGATTCATAACAGCACAGTCTTGTGCTCGTCGCTACGATACACAGACTCACAGTGAATTGACGACCAATTAAAATTGCTCGTTTTCCGTACAGAAGAAGCGATGCATTTTTTTCTCGCACTGAGGTGAAATGGCGGAAAGAAGCAAGCAAGGTAATTTTGATCTCATTTCTCACATACTTTCCTAGTCCTACTTACTTTTTTTTTTTACTTAGGCCTACCCAGACTTTTGTTAAATCTTCAGGGCACGGTTGCACAAACACCTGAATCAAAGATTGATGTTATGAGCCAAATATTCTGGAACGGAGAGATTTATAGCACTGAACGTGATATTACTGCAGTAACAAACCACCGTTTCCACATTGCTAATTCACGACGCATGCGTCAGTGTACATTGAAGTGAAATGTGCAAAACTTTGTCCAAAATAATACTGATAACAGTGTGTGTTTATATTAGGGCGAGACACGGCAGGCAAAAACATCGGGGGATTTTTTTGGTGGTTTTTTTTTTTACTGATCAATTTTTAGATTTTTGGATATTTGTCTTCAATAACATCTTCTTTCAGACTTGTGGTGAAAAAAAGTCCGAAATACACATTTAGGTCTTTATTTTACTACACTTCGTCTGTTTGCGTCTGTAGATTTCTCATAAATTCAACAAAAGTTTGCGTTCTTAATCAACATACTTCTCCACGATCTCTGCCGTCACCCTTGCTTCTGAATGCTGAATGCTTTCAAAATGAGTAGTTAGTATGCTAAACTGTGTAAGAGGTGTGTCAGACACTTCCAGGTGGATAGTTAGATTGATGTCTTGTGTCTCTTTAAGAGGCGGGGCTTCTCAGAGTCTGCTGGTATTTCCCAGTCAGGAAGGAGGAGGTGTGGCTGGCGCCGGGTTTTGGAATGAAGTTTAGAGAGAGAGAGAGAGAGAGAGAGAGAGAGAGAGAGAGAGAGAGAGAGAGAGAGAGACCACAGCACACACACACTCACAGAGGTGCACATCCTCTAGCGGCTCACAGAGGAGAGGACCTGTGACTGATCCACAATGGCCATGTACGAACCCCTCTGCCTGCCGCCCAATGCAGATGAACAGGACTTTGTTCAAGCCTATGAGAACGTCCGAGAGAAATATAAAGGTATCACAGATTGGGAAACGGGTGTTACTGGAAGTGATGATATGAATGTGTGTGTGTGTGCGTGTGTGTGTTTGCTGGAGCCACGTGCAGTCGTGCTTCAGCTGCTGGTGCGAGAGCACACATGCTGTCTGTCAGTCTGTCTCTGGAGTTTGGCGAAGTTCAGCGTGTGTTTGCAGGAGCATGTGGACGCTCTCTGTACTGACCTCGATAACACTGCAGCAAGCCTTTCTCTCACACACAGAGAGCTGTTTTATAACTTAAGGGCTCTTCATGTTTATACCAGGTCTAATTTAAATGCTCATGTTTAATTCATCAAGCTCTAAACCACAGGAACGGCCCACGCATGTTCTGGATGCTGTCGGGATGTTGTCGCTCAGTGTGGGTCACTTGGGTTCACATGGACGAGGCTGTGATTTGTTTGTTTCCGTATGCAATTCACAAACACAATGTCTTTTTTATTTGTATTTTTATTTATTAACTGATGGTGGATAGAATGAAAAAAGCCCTTGCTTTTTAATTTCTCATGTCAGGTTGTGATATCCACTGTTTTTGGGGTGGGTTTGAATCTCACTGTCATCCTCTCTGTTTGCAATCATTTTTCAAGCATTTCTACGGTTTGTTGGCTCTGAATTTGAGATGATTATACCACTGTTCAAAAGTCTGGGTTTGGTATATTTTATGTTTTTGTAAGAAGTCTCTCATGCTCGCAAAGGCTGAAATATTATTAAATATATATTATTAGCAATGGAAATCTTTAATAACATTCTAAATGTATTTATTGTCTTTTAATCAATGTATTGAATCCTTGCATCCGAGCATAACTAAAGAAACTACAGTTTGTGGACATGAATTCCTCAAGTCATGTGTGTTGTTGAGTAGAATCAGGCAAGAACCACATTTCTTCAGACAAATTGTGTTAGTTTTCTGACTTTAAGCCTTGCATTCTGTCCTTCTGTCCTCCCGTCCTCCAGTCCTCCCGTCCTCCCGTCCTCCCGTCCTCCAGTCCTCCCGTCCTCCAGTCCTCCCGTCCTCCAGTCCTTCTGTCCTTCTGTCCTTCTGTCCTTCTGTCCTCCTGTCCTCCCGTCCTCCCGTCCTCCCGTCCTCCAGTCCTCCCGTCCTCCAGTCCTCCCGTCCTCCAGTCCTTCTGTCCTTCTGTCCTCCTGTCCTCCCGTCCTCCCGTCCTCCAGTCCTTCTGTCCTTCTGTCCTCCCGTCCTCCCGTCCTCCCGTCCTTCCGTCCTTCTGTCCTTCTGTCCTCCTGTCCTCCCGTCCTCCCGTCCTCCAGTCCTTCTGTCCTTCTGTCCTCCCGTCCTCCCGTCCTCCCGTCCTTCCGTCCTTCTGTCCCTCTGTCCTCCCGTCCTCCCGTCCTCCAGTCCTTCTGTCCTTCTGTCCTTCTGTCCTTCTGTCCTTCTGTCCTCCTGTCCTTCTGTCCTCCTGTCCTCCCGTCCTCCCGTCCTCCCGTCCTCCAGTCCTCCCGTCCTCCAGTCCTTCTGTCCTTCTGTCCTCCTGTCCTCCCGTCCTCCCGTCCTCCAGTCCTTCTGTCCTTCTGTCCTCCCGTCCTCCCGTCCTCCCGTCCTCCAGTCCTTCTGTCCTTCTGTCCTCCCGTCCTCCCGTCCTCCCGTCCTCCAGTCCTCCCGTCCTCCAGTCCTTCTGTCCTTCTGTCCTCCTGTCCTCCCGTCCTCCCGTCCTCCAGTCCTTCTGTCCTTCTGTCCTCCCGTCCTCCCGTCCTTCCGTCCTTCTGTCCCTCTGTCCCTCTGTCCTCCCGTCCTCCCGTCCTCCCGTCCTCCAGTCCTTCTGTCCTTCTGTCCTTCTGTCCTTCTGTCCTCCTGTCCTTCTGTCCTCCTGTCCTCCCGTCCTCCCGTCCTCCAGTCCTTCTGTCCTTCTGTCCTCCTGTCCTCCCGTCCTCCCGTCCTCCCGTCCTCCAGTCCTTCTGTCCTCCTGTCCTCCCGTCCTCCCGTCCTCCAGTCCTTCTGTCCTTCTGTCCTCCCGTCCTCCCGTCCTCCCGTCCTCCCGTCCTTCCGTCCCTCTGTCCTCCCGTCCTCCCGTCCTCCCGTCCTCCCGTCCTCCCGTCCTCCAGTCCTTCTGTCCTTCTGTCCTTCTGTCCTTCTGTCCTTCTGTCCTCCTGTCCTCCCGTCCTCCCGTCCTCCCGTCCTCCAGTCCTCCCGTCCTCCAGTCCTTCTGTCCTTCTGTCCTCCTGTCCTCCCGTCCTCCCGTCCTCCCGTCCTCCCGTCCTCCAGTCCTTCTGTCCTCCTGTCCTCCCGTCCTCCCGTCCTCCAGTCCTTCTGTCCTTCTGTCCTCCCGTCCTCCCGTCCTCCCGTCCTTCCGTCCTTCTGTCCCTCTGTCTTCCCGTCCTCCAGTCCTTCTGTCCTTCTGTCCTTCTGTCCTCCTGTCCTCCCGTCCTCCCGTCCTCCCGTCCTCCCGTCCTCCAGTCCTCCCGTCCTCCAGTCCTTCTGTCCTTCTGTCCTCCTGTCCTCCCGTCCTCCAGTCCTTCTGTCCTTCTGTCCTCCCGTCCTCCCGTCCTCCCGTCCTCCCGTCCTTCCGTCCTTCTGTCCCTCTGTCCTCCCGTCCTCCCGTCCTCCCGTCCTTCTGTCCCTCTGTCCTCCCGTCCTCCCGTCCTTCTGTCCCTCTGTCCCTCTGTCCTCCCGTCCTCCCGTCCTCCCGTCCTCCAGTCCTTCTGTCCTTCTGTCCTCCTGTCCTCCCGTCCTCCCGTCCTTCCGTCCTTCTGTCCTCCCGTCCTCCCGTCCTCCCGTCCTTCTGTCCCTCTGTCCCTCTGTCCTCCCGTCCTCCCGTCCTCCCGTCCTCCCGTCCTTCTGTCCCTCTGTCCCTCTGTCCTCCCGTCCTCCCGTCCTCCCGTCCTTCTGTCCCTCTGTCCCTCTGTCCTCCTGTCCTCCCGTCCTCCTGTCCTTCTGTCCCTCTGTCCCTCTGTCCTCCCGTCCTTCTGTCCTCCCGTTCTCCCGTCCTCCCGTCCTTCTGTCCCTCTGTCCTCCCGTCCTCCCGTCCTCCTGTCCTTCTGTCCCTCTGTCCTCCCGTCCTCCCGTCCTCCTGTCCTTCTGTCCCTCTGTCCTCCCGTCCTCCCGTCCTCCTGTCCTTCTGTCCCTCTGTCCTCCACCTGCTTGTGTTTCCTCTTCTTCGGAAGACATAGTGTTGATGCTTCCTCTATAAATATCGCCCCACTTTTGTTCCTGTGTTGAGAGTGAGACAGAGGTCTGTGCTGAATCACTGTCTGGTCATCCGTGTGTGTGTGTGTGTGTGCGTGTGTGTGTTTGGGACATGTAAATGGGGAGTTTACTGAAGCAGCATTCTTTTCCTTCTTTTCTTTCTCTTTTCCTCTGCCAGCGGATCTATCGGATCTCCTTATTAAGGCACGTCTGATGGGATGGTATTCACATGCTATCAGTCTCTCTCTCTTCTGCTCTTTTCTTCATCATACAAATGTTGCAAATATCCTGCTCTTCCTTGTGATTTTTATCTTGTTTTCTTGTAAACACACACACACACACACATATATATGAAATATATAATATTTTTTAAAAAGCTACTAAGTCTTGGTTAATTCAGCAACAAACTTGTATTCGTTGTTGTAATTGTAATTTATAAAAGCTAGGGACAAGTGTTGCAAATTAGCTTTAGCTACAAGCTCTATGAAACAGGCATTGGATGACTGCTGTCATCAATTCATTGGATGAATTTTTCCATTGAAAAACATAGAAAAAAATATAATAATAATAAATAAAATAAAAATATATATCATGTTAAATCTATTACACAAGATTCATTCAAAACTTTTTTTCCCCTAAAGAAATATTTTTTTCACAATTATTTTTTCGCAAATAGTTTTTATTCTAGTTCTTACTCCACATATCTTTTGTTGTTGCTGAAAATTATTTTAATGAAAAAAATACTTAATATATACTACGTATATATATATATACTTAATATTTTACATGCAATATTTTTTGTTTTGTTTTTATCTAGAAATGACCATGTAAGACAGTCAATGTCCATGGATGTAGGTTTTTTTTTTCTTTACAAACCGCTGTGGCTTTAAGAAAATGACGTTGGATGAGTGATGGTGGCCTTGTTGCTTGCAGTTGTTTTCTGCTCTCTGATTGGTCTACAGATTCTCAGCCAATGGCAGTATTGTAGTAAGAGCATGAGCTAATAACACTGAGCAAACAAACAGAGCCCACAATCCCGTCCCTACTCTTAGCTTTTACACTGACCTCTCTGTGTAGACAATACAGAGATTTATGAGTTACTATTAGTGCTGTCAATCGATAACAATAACGTTTTTAATATCATTATACATTTAATCTCCAAAAAAATGTAGAAACAACAAAGACAGTAGCTTATATTTTAAATAGTTTTTTAGTTTAGCCATTAGTTTAATGACATCTTTTTATGAAAGAAGGCAGTATAATCGATATAATCGATATGCGCACATACACATTCAATTTAGCCATTAAAGCCATTCAGCATTCCAGTATAATTAAAAGCTTATTAGGCTTTAAAAAATATAACAACTTTTAATTTAAGTGAACTTAAAACAATCTTTACATAAACCCATTATAATAAATGCCACATTTACCTGCCCTTCAATATATCAGGGCTCAATTTTTTCTATTGGTCCAGTCTGACCAGTTCAGATTTGTACTTACCCTGTCAAAATGCACAAAAAGTTATTTCATTTGTTTTTGACCCATGGTCTAACAGGTAGAAAATATAAAGAAATTGAATAAAGTTATCCAACACTTCAGTCTCCACTGCATAAATTATAAATGATATAATGATGAATCCTTATTAAAGCTACAAAAGTTATTTAGTCAAGAGCAGCGAGTGATTTTCTCTTTTTCTTTTGTTCTTTTGTTGTCTTTAAACAGGAACAGGTTTATTAGGCGGCTGCCACTTTAAGACCATCACACACATCTGATGCACATCCTACTTTCTCACAACTCTTTATATTCATTTAAGACTTCATTTAAAGGGTTAGTTCACCCATAAAAAAATGAAAATGATCCCATAATTTACTCACCCTGAAGACTTTCTTCTTTCAGCCAAACACAATCAGAGTTATATTAAAAGATATCCTGCTCTTCCAAGCTTTACAATGGGAGTGAATAGAGCCTGAGATTTTGAAGCCCAAAAAAGCGCATCCATTAATACAGTATATTAATATTAAAGCCGGGGGTTAATAAAGGCTTTCTGGAGCGAAGTGATGCGTTTTTGTAAGAAAAATATTCATATTTATAACTTTATAAACTATAATCACTGGCTTTGAGAAAGAGTGACCTAAATTAATCCTATAAAGCAAATCCCTCGTGAGAAAATTTGGACTAAACCTCTCATTTCATATGGATTACTTTTACAATCTCTTTGTGGATTTTTTGAAGCATCAAAGTGGTAGTCGAGCTCTCAGATTTCATCAAAAAGATCTTCATTTGTGTTCAGAAGATGAATTTACAGGTTAGCCAGAATAACATTTTTTAGGTGAACAAACCCTTCAAATGGTAATTCGAAATGAATTGTCTATGTGATGAACTTGCACTCCAATATTTGACTGTATGCTGCTTCATAAAAGCAAATATTGCAAACTTGTGTTGATAACTAGTTTCATCTTCAGCATGTCTTCTGCTGAGTTCAGTAAACTCTGCTTGGACGACGCTTCTGTTAATATGGCCAACATAAAAGTGCCAGTGCCAGTGTGACACGCTGAGTGTGTATCCCAGAAGTGTTCACATGAGTCAGTGTGCTTCTGTTCTGCCCATGTCTGACACTGGAAAGTATTTTCTCTGTAAACCGCGCGTAACTCATCTGTGACCTTGTGGAAAGAGTCTCTCATGAGGTTCACTCTGGTTTGATGGTACGTCACACACCCTCCCTGGTATTTCATTATGGCTTACGGCGCATGAATTACACAAGCACTTCCTGCGTTTAGGAAGAACGGTTGCCATGGAAGCATAGCATAATGGTTTAGAGAGTTTCTTATGAAAGATAATACAGATGGAAATCTATGATGTCTATCAGCACAAAAAAATGTGTTTCCTTAAAGGACAGAAACTGGTGGTGAAGTAAGAGGTCTTCTTGTTTATTGTTCTTTGACAACTTTAGACACGGACTGAAATTACTCTGTCATTCAAAAGTTTAGAAGTTAATAGGTCAGTAGTATGATAGAAGTTACATGAGATTTCTGAAATCCTCAAGTTTATATGGCCTGACAGGTTGTCCGCTTATCAGGAATAATCAAAATAAGATGAATTTTGTGCTGACGGTTAATTGTCAAACAAATAATTGCGATTAACAATTTGATTCTGTTTGTTCGTGCCACTTACAGTGTAAACCTAATACCTTCTTTTTTTCACTTGCAATTGTATATAATATATAGCCTGGGAAAACCCAGACAACTTCCGGCAAATTTAGATTTGCTCTGAAATTTAGTCTGGCAAAGAGCTCATTCAAGCCCATTTCCAATCCGTCGAAATCGAGGCACCAATCAGAAACGTTGGGGCGGGCTTTACACGATGACGACAGCGCTGGGATTTTGAAGCAGATTTTGTAGCCTACATTACAAAGATGGATGCCGCCGTCGAACATCACTCGTTCGAATCAGCCATCGCGTCTGTTTTAAGCGATTTGAACGTTTCCTTTTTGTTAAAAACCAATCAAAGAACAACACTCGGAGATGTTTCTCCGCCGCTCTGCATACGTCATCTCCTTCATCGCTCTGATTGGTTTTAGGTCTATCCGTGACGTCCGTTGGTGACGCCCCTCTGGAAGTGATTTGTCTGCCAGACCATAACTCAGTTACAACTGAGAATGGTCTGGTTTTAACCAAGCTAATATAATATAATAATAAAAAAATCTAATTAAATGTGTCTATGCCTGCATGATTTACTTTAATGCTTTAAAAATGTAGGGAAAATGTTTATAATATAATATAAAACAATACAATAAAAATACAATACAGTATAATAACGCAGTCTGATTAAACCTGCATTTTATTTGAAGGAAGACCTTTGACTATCTTTGTTTTGTGCTTTAATACTTTGAAAATTAATGGAAAATATTTATAATATAATATAATATAATATAATATAATATAATATAATATAATATAATATAATATAATATAATATAATATAATATAATATAATAACATAATGCAGTCTGATTAAACCTGCATTTTATTTGAAGGAAGACCTTCGACTATATTTGTTTACTTTATCATGGTGTTTTTTTCTTTTATATTCTTTATTTTTGCTCTCTGCCAGATTATGACCTCGCTGCCTCTCCTAACCACACCGGAAAAGGAGACACAATATCGCGGATTTGATGACGTTTTTTTATGCACTCACCGTAAATACGGGTAGCATTTGGATGGAAAAATTATATTTAAATTGAAACTGCACAAACTAGTTTAGATTAAATCTAATAACCACGGTCAGATAATTAATCAATACTCGCAAATGTGTTGATGTGTTTGTATCTCGCGTTCTGTTTTGAGAACAGTGTGTTTGACTCTCGGCTGAGATTGGCCCCTTTTATAGACTGCTTTTGTCTTTTAGTTGAGTAAGTTTGCATCATCTAGTGCAATTTGCAGCAGCAGGTGGTGGGGCGTCAGTGAGCCGCTGTAGACACACACACACACACACACACACTCATATTGCCCCCGGTTGCATGGCCTCCAATTAAACAGCTATTTTTGGTCTTTGGCAGTCTTGATTGTTTAGATAGAGGCAATTTAAATACCACTGTATTTTAGGCGCTAAAGAGATAAGGGTGTGTTTACAGGACAACAATGTACTAGAAACTGAAAACCCGTTCACACAGATCTGCAGAAAACAACTGAAAACGCTGTATTCTGCCAGGCCAGTAGTTGGCGACACTTACTTGCACACACACATTCTTCTACAGAGCGGTGAATACAAACAAACATCAAGCGCGTAATACGCATGACATCACGTTTTCAGCAGACTGAGATATTATATTGCATTAATTTTACACAGAGACGATAACGGTATAGTTTTTAAAAAACTGTTTTTAAAAGTTTAAGTATAATAAATTAAAAATATAAAAAGGAAAAAAAAATTGTTTTAGTTGAAAACGGTGTGTAAACGCCCCCTGAATCACCATGCATGTTCTAAAACACGAGCTTTCTTTATGTTTTGAGTCTGTGCATATGATTTATCTGAGTGATTTATCGTTCATCACTGATTGATCGGTAACTGTGGCATTATGTGTGTGTGTGTGTGTGTGTGTGTGGTCCTGTGTGCATGTGCTCTGCTTCAGATCACTAGTGTTCATGAGCTCTCTCTCTCTCTCTCTCTCTCTCTCTCTCTCTCTCTCTCTCTCTCTCTCTCTCTCTCTCTCTCTCTGTGTTACTGTGGGCTGTAAGAGAAATCTTCATCTGTACTATCTTTATTGCACGAACACTTCTGGAATGATCTCGGCTTAAGATATTTACACATTCACAGCACAGTGCACAGCTTCACCAGCGCTCCGCATATCCCCTTATATGGCTGCTTCATTTCAAATGCTTTTTCTAACAACAGTTACATTGATCAAAAGAGAAAAAAAAATCGATTTTTAGATTTTTAATTCAGTAGTGCATCAAGCAAAACATCATTCATTTAAATTTAAATTTCTAAAATTTTTGTCCATTTTTTTCTGTGTAGTATTAAGTATAAAAAGCACCTTGTATGATTTCTTTACTTTCTTTAGTGTGTAATGTTGCTGTTTGAGCATGAACAATCTCTGCAAAGTCCCTCCAGCGGGAGTTCTTCTCTATATCAGTGTCACTGTTTCTGAACTCCCTGAAACGCCTCCATTAGTCTTGAGTTTTCTTAAAGGGATAGTTCACCCAAAAATGACAATTCTGTCAGTAATGACTCACCCTCATGTCGTTCCAAACCCATTAGACATTCGTTCATCTTCGGAGAATACGACGAGAATACTTTTTGTGCGCAAATAAACCCCAAAAATAACGACATTAATTAATAAAGTGAGTATTTAATGACAGAATTATTTTTTGGGGGTGAACTAACCCTTTAAGGGAACGAACACGTCAATATTCCTCGTTTAAATAATTCCCGCTCAAGGCATGCACAAAATAAAGGGGCGTGGCCTGGTTTAGTTAGTGGTGTGTGAAACTCGCAGTTATGGTAAGGGGCGGGACATTTCCCAAACACCCCGGAAGCGCTCGACCAATAGAGAGCCTAGGCCCCTCCCCTCCGCTTCCGGCTCATGGGACCTTATTTCGGAATAAATATGTATGGTAGTCAATGGCGAGAGACAACTTATCTTTTTATTCCGTCTGAACTGTGCCCTGAATTACACATATGATGTTTGTCAATTTAAAAGATAATTATGAAAGTCAAGAAAGTCGCAGTTTGTCATAAAACAGAAGAGTAACATTTAGTTGTATGTGAAAATCGCTCAATGAACTGCATCTCCCGGGAAGCGACACAACGAGCGAGATCCGCTGCTCGTGTGTGTGTGCAGTCTGGTGCAAAACACTCAGGCATGACGGCGTAACGTTACGATTATAACGTAAGACTATAGAAACAATGACAGACGTTAGCTTCAGGAAAGTTAGCTTCATTCATTGAGAGGAAATGTGCGCCTTTGGGGTTTGTAGTCTTTGTAATTACGTATTTTCACAGTCTTATACCTCAACAGTTTTACATCAAACTGCGACTTTCTTGACTTTAAAATGTATCTTTTAAATTGACAAACATCATATGTGTAATTCAGGGCACAATTCAAACGAGATCAAAATATTTGTTGTCTCTCGCCATTGACTATACAATATTTTTCCGAAATAAGGTCCCATGGTGGTCGACCGGAAGGGGAGGGGGTTTGGCTCTGTATCACAACACACTGGTTCAGCCGACCAATCAGAGCACAGTGTGGAGGGGCTTCATAGGCCTCGTTCACACTGCAGGGGCTTATTGCTCAATTCCGATTTTTTTGACAAAATTAGATTTTTTTGCAAGGCCGTTCACATTTCCAATTAAATGCGACCTTTTGTGATCTCCTGTGTGAACGTGACATGACCCAGAAATGACCCGCATGCGCAGAAGAGTACTCAACGGTCAACGACGTCACTTGTTGTTTGCGGAAGTAGCTAAACATGGATGTCAACAGTGGAGCTCGTTTAGTGACGGGTCGGATACATGCGACCTGGCCGTTCAGATTGAAGTCTCATTTCAAAAGATCGGATACATATCGGATTTGGACCACATACCCAAGTGGCCTGGGTCGCATTTGAAAAGATCGGATCTGTCTCGTTCAGACTGTCATGAAAAGATCAGATACAGGTCGCAAACGGGCCAAAAAATCTGAATTGGGTCGTTTCAGCCTGCAGTGTGAACGTAGCCTTAGTGACAGGAACTGCATGGCCTCCAATTAAACAGCTATTTTTGGTCTTTGGCAGTCTTGATTGTTTATATAGGGGGCAATTTAACGTTTACGTAACTATGACTAACTATGTTGTGTAACTAATTATTAAAATAATCAAAATCACATAAAAATGCGCTTCATTACAACACACTGATTATTTATCTTATCTTATATAATATGTGAAATTATATATATGAAATAAATCAAATATGTACGGGAAAGCGAGAGAGAGAGTTTTGTCTCTTTAAATGTAATTTTCAAATGGCATGTACAGTGTGCGATACACATACGACCTCTACTTCCTTTTTACAGGTGTTGGGTGTGTTCTGTGAAAGTACCAGTCCTCTTTCAAAGTTGACACAAAAGATGAAAAACGTCTGTGTATTTGTATGATTTATGAGAGTGTCTTCTCTCTTTGTGTGTTATTGTTGGTGTTTCTCTGCAGTGACATGAAGCAGGTCAAAGGTCAGTCCCGCAGAAACTCACATGCACTGCAGCTTCCTTATTAGGAGTTTCTACTGAACGATTTTCACATAGTTGGGCATTCAATTCAATGCATTCTTTGTGAAGATCTGCTGTCAGGCTAAAGTGTGTGTGTGTGTGTGTTTTGACGGAAGCGATTGTGTGAGTTTATCTATGTGTCATTGTGTGTTTGTTTAATAGTTTAACTTTATGCATGTTTAGGTGTATATAGACCATTTGCACACACGCATGTGTGAGTTTGGTCTGAATATCTGGACATCTCCATGTTGTGTAGAATGTGAGTGACAGGTGTGAGGGAGGGAAGTCAGTCTCTCTAGTCTTAGACATTAGAAACATTATGGTTTGTTACATTCTGCATTATCATTCGCTGTCATCTAAATGCTCTTTGTTCCAGGGAAATCACAAAATCTGCCAACCTTACTGATTTAAATCTACTAACAAGCAAATGCAGTTTTAATTCTGTTTATTTAAACTGCAAAAGCAACTGGTTCAAAAATGTTTATGATTACGACATCACATCTCAACAAATGAGACGCCTACATTTACAGAACTATTCAGCGTATGCAGAGGTTATCCATTAGAGAGAGAAATGGTTTTGTTGGTAAACACTGTAAATGGACTTTAGTGGAAAATACACTACTGTTCAGTTTTTTAAATGTATTTCATTTAAAGAAATTGATACTTTTATTCAGCAAGAATACGTTCAATTGTTTGAAAGTGACACTAAATACATTTGTAATGCTACTTTAGATTTCTATTTCAAATAAATGCCGTTCATTTGAGCTTTCTATTCATCAGATAATTCTGAGAAATGAAATCCATCACAGCTTCCACAAACATATGAAGCAGCACAACTGTTTTCAACATTGATTATAATGAGAAATGTTTCTTGAGCAGCAAATCATCATTATATTATAATGATTTCTGAAGGATCATGTGACTCTGAAGACTGGAGTAATGATGCTGAAAATACAGCTTTAATCACAGGAATAAATTAGATTTAAAATATATTCACATAGAAAACTGTTTAAATTGCAACAATATTTCACAATGTCAGTTTTTACTGTACTTTTGTTCAAAAAGCTACAAAAGTGTGGATCCTCAACTTGACCATATTCACTGTGACGACATCATTGAGCTGAAAGTAGATGCGGCCTCCAAATGAACTTTATTTCCTTTAGTAAAACAACATGTAAAATGAAGAA